>JAOTAV010084009.1:0-12155 GCA_026546445.1 Cyclargus thomasi | reverse complement strand
CTTAAACTACAAGTGCCACTATACATATTTTTTACACAACACATGATTTTAAAAAAGTCACAAACAACTGCCACTTATTAGAAGTACCACAGTTATACAAAAAAAATGTATAATACTAACTTTCACGTTTATGATATAGTAGGATTGAATACTTAAGATATCGATATATACGCGAGCGGAAAACTTTGTACTCCTTTTTACGAAAGACGCGTAGTTGTCAAAGCATGAAATTTCACTCAGTTATACCTAGTTGAAATGGTGGAGAAGCGTGGTATACTAATATTATTTTTTAAAATAACGGTGTATTTAAATATTTGAAGACATAAGTGGGAGAAGCAGATAACTAACATTTAAAAATCTGCACGATTTTTGCGTAAATGGAAGCTTTAAGACCAGAAAAATGATTTGAAATCAAATAAATGTGGATTAGCTGTATACCTAGACACACTAGCTAGATAATTAAATAGATAATGTACAAGATTTGTTGTAATTTTAAAGGAAATCGAGTAAATACTAATTTTTAGTTGTAAAATGTAAGTTACCCGCTTCTTCCACTCATATTGTTTTCATTTATGGTCGAATTTCGACCACAAGGACACCTCTAGATGTTACCCTCTAGAACTCCCTAATCACAGGAGAATATTTCGAGAACTTAAACCTTGTCGATTGTCGAAACTTTAAGATTGAGAATTGTTTTGAGTTGTTAAATCAATATTAATTTATGTTAAACGCACATTTATAAGAATAAAAATTATTTATTAATTTTTCATAAACACATTTATCTAAACCGAACGATTCGAAGTAATTTTCTCTTTGAAATTTACAACGAACGCTTCGGACGAATCGGGCGCACAATTCGTCGCGGGCAAGTGTGGCAGGCAGGTTCCATGACATACCGAATTCTAAAATTCATTTCCTACGCCAAATTTGTCTACTTTCGTTCTGACTTCTGAGTACTGAATAATCTAATAGATTTGCTTTTACCATTAATTTGTTAAAAACCTTATTTTTAGGATTCCGTACCCAAAGGGTAAAACGAGACCATATTACTAAAACTTCGATATCTGTCCGACTGCCCGTCTGCCTGTCTGTCCGTCTGTCTGTCTCCAGACTGTATCTCAAGAACGGTAACAGCTAGACAATTCAAATTTTTACAAAATATGTATTTCTGTTGCCGCTTTAACAACAAATACAAAAACATAATGAATCAAATGTTTCAGATTAGCTGTCATACAACAAACGTGTTTTTACGGTTTCGTCCTATTACACACTAGATGGCGCAATCCGGTCTCTCGCTATAGCTTGGTATGCCGTGACCACTTAAAGCTGTTTAACTTTGAGAAAGACGTTTTCTTAACTTTTAACACTTTAACTTAGTGTGCGAGTTGAACTCTTTCTTGGACAGATCTTTTAATATTAGGACACACATAAAGTATTCTCTTTAGTTTTATGAATTTCAACGGTTTAACAACAATTTTGGGAGGGAAAATGTGAATTCTTCCTACTTCGTACTTAGATAATTTTTCTTGTCTAAAATAGACCATCAGGCTCCCCGAGAATCATATCAAATATTTCCTGGCGACACAGGAGATACAGTGGTGCGAAAGCGTGGGTCAGAACTAAAAATCTATTGGCAAAATACAAAACAAACACAAATACATACCACGGGAACTCATTGCCGAGGGAGTGCCATGCTTCGGCACGAATGGGCCGGCTCTACTGGAGAGATACAACTGCTTTACAGAAAACTCCCTACACCTCATTCCCTAAACCTATCCGGCCGGAAACGCACCTTTTCATGTTGGAAGTGTCTATGGGCGACGGTAGTTGCCCCCTGATTTCACAAAAAATCAATTGACTGCAGATCATAATTTGCCCATGTTTATTCATCTTCGTCCCTTTCCTTTGGCTTATTTTCAAAATAATTTCTATAGTAGCCTTTTAATATTTGAAAACCTTTCCGAGTATATTGAAACCCATTCATTACATTTCGACCACCAAGCCACTTATATGCTAAGCCTAATTTGATGAGAATCGATCACTTGACCTATTCATAAGACGATGGACGGTCCTTAATTCCTTTGAATATAAGGGCTACCTGTTGTAAGTCTGAATACAACCTAACGTGTGGTATAGAAGCTTCGTGGTATTGAAAGGAAGCCTTTACCAGTGTACCGCAAATGGCTTGTCGAAGTAGTTACTTAAGCTAGTTGGTGTGTGAAAAGGCACTTGTATATGAGAACCAAGGAGGAAACTGGAAAGATAGCCAAAGGAAGGGAACTGTTGCAGGAAAGATTTATAATATTGATGTACTAGCGGAGATTGTGATTAAAAGTCAACCTTTAAATATCAAGTTTTTTAATAAAATCAGGTTCACAAATACAGCTTGTTATTCGTCACAAGATGGCGGATTCGAATAGAACAAAAACAACTTTTTTTAATACACCGCTGCTGCGGTGTTGCCACCTTGCGCCCGGTGATACCACCTTATTAAGGGTCGTGACAGGAACTCAGGCCGTTTGTCCACCGAACGCCGTCGCCGTCTACGAGACGTTGTTTTGGACCGACAAAACGCAACTTTATAATCTAGATTCTAGGCTACAAACAAACTAGAAGTTTTAAAGCGTCCGTGGCCTAGTGGGTTTGGTTCGCTCTCGAGAGGGTGCGGGTTCGAACACCGGTGGCGGCATGTACCGATGAGACATTTTCCGATGTACATAATACCGGTGCTCATTGCCGTGGGAGAGCCATGCTTCGGCACGAATAGGCCGCAAACAAGCAATCAAACAACATCAAATTTTTATAGCCTACGTGGTTTTTGAATTACTCGCGAACGAAGCAGCGGACAGAAACTTGGTTTTTATGTTTTGTCCCTATCTCCTATTTATTCGTCTCTTTCGTTTCATCAACTTTTGTCTTTTCATGTCACTGGTAATAGCTATTGATTTCCGGTTGGTCTGGTGTTGAACACAAATTTTAAGTACAATACAGTTCATTTTAAGATATTTTTTCCTTATTAAAAATTATTTATAACATAGAAAACTTTCCCTTGATGTTATAGAAATAAACCGATACGTAGAAATGGTTCGACAATTTGTATTCAGTAATCGTTTTTTGCGAAATTAGATTTTTTAAAATTTCCTAAAAAACATAATATTTTATAATTCTTATAATTTTGCAAGTGGGAACTCCGACTTAATATAAAGACGACATCTCAGAAACATTTTGTAAAATTGTTTTTTTTTATAAAAAATAAGGTGGCAAACGAGCAAACGGGTTACCTGATAGAAAGCAACTACCGCTGCCCATAGACACTCGCAACATGAGGGTTGCATGTGCGTTGCCGGTCTTTTAAGAGGGAATACGCTCTCTTCTTGAAGGTTTGCAAGTCGTAGCGGTCCGGAAATACTGCTGGTGATAGTTCATTCCAGAGCTTTACTGTGCGAGGCAGAAAGTTACGCGAAATGTGGAAAACTGCTACTCATCAAGGCGATATGGGTGGTAAACCTTCCGCGTAGGTCGATGGCGAAAAGTTGCAGGTGGAATGATTCCTCTGAGCTCTCCCCGTGATAAAATCTATAAAGGATGCAGAGCGAAGGATTTGTGCTCGTTTTAATATTAGTAACGTCACGATTTTCACTGAGAGGGCCCATCGCTGGTGTCACATAGCTACGCCACTGCTATGTAATGTAAATAATGTAATGGTAGCTAAATATTAACGCCTCCGTGGTCTAGTGGTACAGAGCTCGGCTCTTCACCCGTAGGTCGTGGGTTTGATTCCCGCGTCGGAAACATGTTATTTCCAAGTTTGTTTAAAACAATGCAGGCTGATCACCTGATTGTCTGACAAGTAAAATGATCCATGCCTCGGATGGAATGATGTAAAAAGTCGGTCCTACGCCTGATCTCTCGCTTGTAAAAAGTCGTGTCGATCATCCGTTCCACTGGGCAATGAGAGTATAGGAAGAGAGAGTGTACTACGCACACACTTGGACACTATAAAAACTATTCCCGCGTAACAAACCTGGTTTCTATGAAACCGTCTACCGTCACCGAAACCGGTGCGGGAGTTATTTTTAAATAAAGTCAAATATGCGTTGTCCGTATGTGTGTTCTAAATTTGATCGACAATGCGTAATAGGTAATTATGTGTGAAGACTGGTATTAGCGGTATCTTATCATATCTCATACGTCAGTCGGTCGAGTGTAAGCGATGTTCTATTGATATCAAATACCGCCTAAGGTCTGGGGCACACCTAACTTTAACTAACAATACTTAATGAAAAAAATTTCTTGCACTTTCTCCACTATATTTTTTTAGGTTTTACGAATTTATAATAAATACACGACCGGTTTCGAAAAGGACATCATCAGGTGTCACTTTGTCGGAATCGGTCGTGTATTTATTATAAATTCGTAAAATCTAAAAAAAAAAATATAGTGGAAAAAGTGCACGAAAAGTGTGTTTCATGAGGTATGAAGATGAATTTCCGCCATGAATCAACAGCTTTTGCCTGCCGCTTCGATCGCGTGGAATACCAAAAGCTACGTACAACACGGTCTTATTAACTAGACAGTTGACCTTGATAAATAAATGTAAAAATACACAAGAAAATGTCCAAAAATAGCAACAGAATACTATTTCTGTTCTCTGTCTTTTAGCTAATGCTAAAATATCGATACCGATACAAGGCAACGATTGACTAGTTTCCTGTTGCTGTTTTTGGAAATTTAGTTACGTTTTTTACCCTTATTTATTCAGGTCAACTGTCTTGTTCGAGTACTTACTACGTATATCGAACAGCTCAGCATTTTTACATTACCACATATTAATCGTTTCTGCATAAAAACAGTTAGTTACAGTCAGGTCGTGAGTTCGATACGATTCGGTCCGCGATACGCTGCCTGGACAGCTCGTAACCATTAATAACCATTGACCATTTAAATATTAATTAATTCCGCATGCTCCGTGTAGTTGTGTGAATAAACAATTTTACCATACTCCATCTTTTGACTGAGAAACCAAAAATCACACCCTCAAAACTCTACCCCAAAATACAACCCTTTACAATTATGAATAACGAAAAGTGCACATAATGCTATAATGCCTTATATATGTCAGAGATGATGATTGATGATGATTATGATGATTGATAAAATTTACGCGGTAGTCTAGTGCCTGCAGTTCTACATACAGCACCGAAATCCCGAACCTGAATCTTTAAGAATTTAAGAGTTCCGTAAAGCAACTTCGAAACCAGGGTACAACTTGATACCAAGTTTTACTTTTTGGTAGCATGCTTGAAATCCTTCAGAAAAAATGAAAATCTCTACATATTTTCATATAAATTTAAATAAATAAAAATAAATAGACTTTTATTTCACGAACAAGACATTACACTATAAAGACAAAAAGGATAATTTTAAGAGGTCCTCTCGATTTCCAACGGATCACCAATTTCACGAACATGGTACCAAATTGGAATTATATCCGTAAAAAGTACGAAAGAATTTTGAGAACCGGCCCACAAACGAGGAAGTAATCAGTGAACATACAAAAAAAAGATATGGCCGAACATCCTCCTCCTTTTTGGAAGTCGGTTAATAAATGTTAAATATTTTTTTGTATCCTACGTGTTGCCTAGACCTATAGAAAAATTATGCCACCTGTAGATGATGTATTTCGAAACCGGTCGTATGTTGAACATGAATTTCCACCAAGAACCAACAATACAATCGATTACCTGTTTCTGAAAGTTTTAACTTAGTTAGAAAAAAGTTGTATTTAGTAAATTTAAAACATTTAATAATATAAAAAAATTAAATTTACGAAAACGAAAATTATGAAGAAACAAGAAAGTCATAAAAAGAAAACTATGTGGTGGGAATCAAAGCCAGGCCCCTCCGCACCACTAGCCACTCGGCCACGCCGCTGATGACAAGTGTCAAAGTCGAATTTATCGATCTATTATTACTACAAAATGTTAGAAACATATTTGTTGTACAAGCTGAAAAAAAGAAGTCGCAGAGTTTTCGGAAGAAAAAGTTTCTACAATAAAATTTGAAGAATCTATTTTGGAGTTAGCTAAAAATCGATCTGATGACTTATGAAAAACTGTCGTTGATCGTGTTAATGTGATATGATTTATGAGCGGCTGATGCTATCATGTACCATGAACTTTGTAATTTTATTTTTTATAGTAAAATAAAGGTCTTAACCAAAATTCAGCTCTGTCGGAATTTTTGTTATTTTATTACTGTTTTCAGGTCTAAATTGACCGGACTTTATAACCCGGTGTACCTCTGTTAGTTATTAGTTATTACTGACAATTACGTAATCCAAATAAATTAAAATACACGATTTGCACTGCCATTAATATGTAAAAGTTGATCAATGTGACAGACATACATATGTACGATTGAGGGCATTATAATTATATAGTCGCATCTATCTCGAACAGCTTGCTATTTTGTACTTGGACTAGCTTTTTCCCGCGGCTTTGCTCGCTTTAAGAAGTATTTTCATAGAAACTTTTAACCCTTATTTCACCCTCTGAAAGTAAAATTTCATAAAACACTTAAACACGTAGTTATTTATTTTAAATCAGCAGCTCAGAAAAAAATGTTTAGGTCTCTAAGTTAAAAAATTATGAACTTTCGTAGAAAAGTTTATTTCTATAAATTTACATGAAATTTTATTTCTGAGCTACTGATTCAAAATAAATTGATACGTGTTTAAGCATTTTTTGAAATTCTACGCTTAAGTAGGTAAAAATGGGGATATATTAAAATCAAAATCTTTTTATTCAAAATAACTACTTTAAGTACACTTTCTGAACGTCGAGACTACGATGCCTACCACCGGTTCAGGAACTAACCCGGCGAGAAGAACCGACGTAAGAAACTCGCAAGGATCCATCTTTTACCTAAAAGATGGACCCGTGCGAGTTTCTTACGCCGATGACAATAATATGTCTTAAAACTAATTTGATAAACAATAATTGTTTTAAATACATAAGTAATTGTAAGTCAATCTAAATATCAGTTTGTTTTCATCTTTATTCATTTAATGGCGTTTTTGAAGTCAATAAATAAGTTATTATATTTGAATAAGTTATAAATTGACTTTATATTCTGAAAAAATATGTGTTAGTTGAGGATACATCAGAGAGAAGAAAGAAGAAAACTTGGCTTGATAGTATAAAAATCCAAAGTTTCCCCTTTTAAAAAAAACACTAGTTGGTGCCCGCATACGTTGCGCAATAATTTGTATATCACGCAGGAACCGTACATTTTTTCAGGACAAAAAGCATCCTATATGTTGTCTACAAACAGACAACTTTCTTTTTGTCGATATGTGTTTTGTTACTGTTCTTAGCGCGCCCCCACATTGATTATTTTGTAAAAATATTAAATTGTACATTTCATATTCCAAAAATAATAGTATAATATATAATAATAAATAATATGTAATAGATGTAAAATATTTACAAATGTACAGCTAAAATTTTTAATTTGAATAGCAATCTTTAGTTTAAATATTTATCTAGTGGAACTCGCTTAAATTCATAATTTAGTGCTAGTTTCCAAATAATAATACCTAAATACCTACAAAAAGTGCGAGCGAGTCGGTCCAAGTTTCACAACAAGGATTCGCGCGATAGGTAAAAACGAAACGAATACAACTTAAGAAAAAAAAGAAGAGAAGAAAAAAATTAAAAAAAAAGAGAAGAATAAAAAAATTGCAATTGCTATAAGTCGTTAGGTCTAGAGATTGCAATCCGGATACTTCAAAAATTGAAATATCCGGATATTAATAAAAAGAAAATTATCTTATCGTTTAGATTCCACTGCAATGAAGAGAAACTCGCATTGTAAGCGATTTATTAAAAACATTTAAAAAATGTGTAAAAATCCGGATTATCCGGATCTGAACGGGAAAAAATCCGCAAACCCGGATATTTAAAAAACACTGTTTTTTGGAATCCCTAGTCAAGAGTAACGCCTTATCTTTTTTTCTTAATTTATTTAATAAAATACAAATTTTGTGATGATTTAACATAGAAACTCGCCAAGTTTTGACGATTGATGATTCATATTTTGTTTGACGAGTCTCCGAAGCCAAAACGTGGCTAATTCCCCTGGAATCCAGAGAGCTATTCCAGTTGTGTGAGCCCGGCTTTAAATAATATGAACTTTAATAAAGAGTACTTATTATCTCGCTCACTTTTTGCCTTTAATGATTGCAGAATGACCTCTGATTGTTGTATTTTATTAGTCTTTGAACTTAACAGCGATCGCTCCGACCCTGACCCTGCTGATGGACAATAAATAATAACTTTTTGCTATAAGGTCAATATTAATTAATTTTAAACTTGATCGTCTGTTAACTTCATTAAATCCTAGACATTAATTTGGTTATATTAATGTAGTTTTGAACTTTTACGTTTATTTCTAAAACGAACATTTGGCAAATCGATTTAGCAGATTTTAAGTTGAGCGTCCGTGGCCTAGTGGGTGAGACCTTTGGTTCTCAAGTACCTAATACGGATGCTCATTGACGTGGAAGAGTCATGGTTCGGCACGAATGGGCCGGCGTGACCGGAGTGATAACACGGCATCACAGAAAACTGACGTAAAATGGCGTTGTGCTGTGATTCGGTTAATGAGATGAGTTTACCGGTGGCCCAAGTCCCTAAATCTCCTTTCCCTATTCCCTTATAAAAGCCGGAAAGGCACTTCCGACTCTTCGGATGTCGCGAATGTTCATGGGCGAGGGCAGTTGCTTAATATAAAAATATATTTGAGGCAATATGTATTTTTATATATTGTGGTAAAATTTTTAAAGAATAAAAAAAATTATACGCCAGATGATTTAGTGCAAATATAGTTTACGAAAATTTGCTACAAACTAAAAAAATGAATTTCCAGCAACTTGAAATTTTACAGATATACATCTTTAGATTTTTTTGTTTATTCATAATTGGAAAGTTTCATTGTTATTCTAGTTTGTGTATGATTATTAAATAAAAGATAAAAAAGAAACATAAAAAAATCAAATTTTTAGCGAGCGAGCGCACTTAAGGTACGACCGTCCCTACTTGAAAGTCATAGTACAGCTATCTATGGAACGTGAAGCGAAAAACATACTTATCGGACGCGACCTACGTCAGACGCAGCCCATACAAAACGCGACTTACGCCTTATAGTTTGCACACTTCAATGTACAATTATTATCTAGATCGCGGCTGTCAGTCGCGTCCGTAAGTCGCGTCCGATCAGTATGTTTTATGTTTTAGTTGTAACGCCCTGCTGTACTCTGTAGTACCGTGACATCTTTTAGTGTGGCCGCTTTTCTGCCACAAAAATTCTGACGCTTCGCCGGACTCTGTTCTTTGTTGTGGACACCGCATAGCGCATATCATCTGAAATTTCTGATAGGGTTCTATATCGTGTCCGAAAGGCGGCCGAAAGTTTCTGATCAAAAATTATTAAGAGGGCGTTTCATTTTTTTAACATAGATACGAGATAATATTTGTGAGCTTCTGTAGTAGCGAAAACACGATAGCTTAAAATTTTCTCGATAAAAAAATCACAAAAATGCCTCTTATTTTCACGCATATTTCTTCGTTTCACAAAACGGTGCATTTGACGGACTTAGTATTTTAACACACGATACAAAATTCTGTTACCGAGTTTCTATAGAAGCGTTTTTTTAATTTTATATATTTATCGACTTATTTAAAAAAAACTGTTTTCACGGCGATTCCACGTCGTTCTATTTTATCTGGCATATGAATGACGGTTGTAAGTGTGAAGAGAGAAATATGATGTTTTATATTTGCTTTATTCGCCCCCTTAAAAAGTAAGGTCCGACTAAAGATATTAATTATGTAAATTACGATAATCGTCTCTCGTCTATGGCTTTAGCGGACAAGCGGTAACAAGGTTGTTATTTTAACTAAAATGTTAATAAAATAGCAAAACCCGGTAGCAAAAAAAAATCGGTGTGACCTTGCCCACGTCTTATGACTTTTGATCATATTGAAATAATAATAAAAATTGCATTTTAATAATAATTAATGCAGAATATATCTAGCGAATATATTTATATTAAACATAAAATAAGTGGTATCAGCAATACAATACAAATATCCTGCAGAGTTTTTTTTTCAACCTGCAGATGCAGATATTTCATACTAGCTTTATAATTTATTTCATACAAAACTTTAACGAGAATTCAAGACCTAGGCCAGGGGCCAGATACAAAATTAAAAAATTAATATCTTTTTTTCAGGACATACTTTTTTAAATTTCTGAACGTTTTTATACAACTGTGCCTTATGTCAACCACCGGACCATCGGTACGGGAACTAACCCGGTGAGTAGAACCGGCGCGGCGTAAGAAACTTGCACATCTTATACAAAATAGTATGGAATTGCACGATATTGAAAACTCAATGATCCATCGGCGGGATTCGAAACCGCCCCCGGTTTGAGCCAGACTTGAGAACTGTTTACCAACCGTTACTTACTGAGCCACAGAAGTCAGTCAAAAAGATCGATCAAAGTAAGTTTAAAATTACTAGAGGTCGCCCTGTGGTCGAAATTCGACCATAAATATTTGAGTACATCGCGTAGAGGAGCTATAAACAATATAATCTATTCTCAATTCAATCACAGATTTTAAATTGGCATAAAAGTCTCGTTACCAGGCCATTAAATTTTATACAAATAAACAGACTTCAACTAGGTATAAACAAAAGAATATTTCGTGTATGATTATCGTGTCATCTGTATAATCATCATAATATATAAAATAACGAGCCAAGAAATTTGGTGAGGGAGATTGTTTTATAGGGTCCTGCGCCTAACCTCTCGCCAATCGTGTTGGTCATCGGTCCCACTTGGTTATGAGAGTAAAGGAAGCGTGAGTACTCTTGTATACTGCGCACACACTTGGATACTATAAAATTAATAATAACAGGTCTGGTTATTATGAAACCGGCCACCGTCACCGAAACCGGTGTGGGAGTTAATATTATTATTAAATTATTTATCACCTATTGATCGTGAGTAGTAACAGGCAAAAAACCCGCAAAACTACCTCCTCGTGTCTCTAGGAACTGAGTTTTGACAAATGATGTAATAAGCCTAAAGTTATAGACTTCTTCTTATACATCTATATCGTTTTTCGTTTACGTATTTCTTTTTTTTTTAAACCCATTTTCCATCTTTCCCGCCCTAGCGTAGCAACCTAGCGACTTAATTTTTGGCACAGTTGAGAGTCCAAAAATAATACGATTATTTTCGAATTCCACGCGAGCGAAGCCGCGGGCAGAAGTTAGTAGATAATGTATAGTACTTTATATTATTCCAACCAGTGAACGCATGCAGGCGCGGTACTGGATTAGTACTGTAAGCGAACACTGGAATAAAGTAAGGGCCAGGTCACACAAAAACGAAATTTTACGCTGCATATCTAAATCAATAGTTCACGTTTTAAAAGGTATCTTTTGTTAAATATTTTGTACGTAGACATGATGACCTAATAGAAGAGTAGCAGCTTACAGTGTGCGTTGTCCGGAATTCAAACTTACCATAGAATACATTAGTACAAGTTCTAACAAAAGATTTTATTCTGAAAAAAAAAACATAATTCTAAAGATTGTCAACTGGCAAATAATCATTTAGAAGTATTCTTTAAAAATGTTACACTAAATAGCTTTCATTGCCAGGTTTTGTGTGTGATGCGTATCCGTTTTGAATAATTTAAGGATTTTTAACATTCAACACTCGACATTGCCTGTCAAATGGTTATTACTTATTAGCATATTTGGGACAATTGAATAGACCACACGTTTTATATATTATCACTGAGATAGACTTTGTTATATACTTCTTCAAAAATATTTCTCCTGTGTAGATTACTTAATATACTACGGGAGGAGCCATGCTTTGGCGGCAGCGAGCGAAACGAGCATTGTATTTAAAGCTCATAAAAAACTCATCGGACGCACCTGACAGCCCATACAAAAACGTCCGCGGCTGACGTCAGACGCGCCTGACAGCCCATAAAAAACGTCTGCGACTTACGCCTTATAGTTTGCACACTTCAATGTACAATTATTATCTAGATCGCGGCTGTCAGTCGC
>JAOTAV010083998.1:0-12156 GCA_026546445.1 Cyclargus thomasi | reverse complement strand
AAACAAATGAAATTGAAATTTTCTTTTGAAAAATGCTACCATTCCATTAGTATTTTCTTAAGACGTTGTCACGTTCACCTATCGTCCGTAAACCGACTTTACAGACAACCGATTTTTTTAATTATGGCGCCTTTCGCAGAATTCTGCTTAACCGTAACTATTTCTGTAGACAATCTTCATTAGAATTCGGTACCCGCTAACATATTATGAGTTCTAGTTCTTCTTTTGTACTGGTACCGACATTAAATTTATAAAATAGCATTAAATTTATAAAATAGTAAATAAAAAAAAATATTTAGTACTGTTTGTGAAGAAAATACAATATTTTCAAGAGAGCAATGCGCTCTATAATTTCATTCACGGCAAGAACTGTAAAGCGAATTTCGTGACAAGCAATTTCCCTGCCAAGTCTTGTAATCCATATTTAATATTACCGCAATAGACAATCTCCGTGCCCAAAGGAGACTAAATTTAATTAATCTCTGGCGTTAAGAGGGCCCTGTAAATATGTCCCGTCCGTCATTCCGGCCCCAAACTTATTGGCCCCCCGAGTGCCCCGGTGCGCAAAGTGTCCAAGTTTGGCCCCAAGAAACAATCCGCCAAATCATAAACCGGAGAACGCCTTGAAACTTGCTCCATACATCGGAAGTTAGGTGTAATATGCGGTCACGTGATTGTCGCCAACTACCCTCGCTACTGTCCAATGTTTATAATTAATTTGAAGATTGTTTACTGCAAATAATGCGAATTAAATCACGAAATGGTACTTTTGATACAGATTATACGTAAAACTGAATCGTGGTACTGTCCTCAATAGTTGCCAACACAAAAAAAAAATCCTAACTCAAGTAGTTCTAAATACTTTCTTTGGCAAAAACTACACAAATTCTTTGGCTTTATTTTATAAAAGTATAGATATTAAGATTTTCCAAACTTTATAAGCCCGCGATTCAGAATAAATGGTTACGTATTAAATATTTCTTTTCCAGAATTTTTTGCCTACCTAGGCAGGATGATCTATAATTAAATAAATAATTTATGATAAAATTTACCGTCTACAAAGTAAGCTGGAAAATTGTTGGGGGAAAACCTCGTACGTTTCACCAAGGAGGATCGATGACGACTTTGAGGTATTAATTTAATAATATTAGTCTCCTCAAAATACCAGCTTAATGCGAGTTACTTCTAGGTCAAAAGTTAAAAATTTCTGGGCTAATGATCCATGATCCTAGTCACGTTAAGAACCGCCATCTTGTTTTTTAAATTTCAAATCGATTAGCAAATCCTTTGTAACTACATTATTGTATGACCTCTGATTTCATTTTGTTAATATCCTCGACCGTAGTATTTTCATTGTAGTGTGATAAGCGTGTAGCTGAGTCACATTATATTGGTCACGTACTGACCGGTCATTGTGTGTGTAATCTGTGCTAGCCTAACCGCTAACTTTATAATGTTATATTTTTACTCGCAGTTTTGCCTGAATAACTGGACATTTCATATTGCAGTTTTACCCCACAGGAGGAAAGTTTTTGAAGCGTTAATGAAGGTAAAACTTCCAAACAAACCATATCCTCCTATTCTGCTTCTGATCAATTTAGTTGCGGATGCCAAGTTGCCAAGGCAGCTTTAGCATGACGCACCTCTGAGATCATATTAAACCGTGGCTGAATACCGCTGTCCATCCTGGCGACACGGAATATATAGTGTAGGAATGTGTTGTCGGCCAAATTGCCCGTACAGAGAAGAAAAAACATAAAAAGCTAAATGTCCAAAAACAGAAAACCCGATCGCAAGAACGGCTGCAATTTAAGCATCAAGTTGTATTTCTAAAATGGCTTTCCCTTCGTATAGATCTTTTGATTTTGATACCGGAGTCGACCTAAATGGGTGGGAAAAAAATTTTAGAACATCTGAATTTTGACTTACAAATCCACCATATTGATTTTTTAATTTTTAATGTTTATCTTGCGCTTTAGAGAGGATTCTAACGATACCTCATACGTTAAAATCCATCAAGTAGTTAAGGCTGCAGAGCGTGCCGAACAATTATACATAATTACATACATACCTACATACATACATACATACATACATACATACATACATACATACATACATACATACATACAAACTCTCGAAAAACAAACCTTCTTCTGGCGCAGTCGGGTAAGAATAGCAATTTTAGTGTGATTCCTTGCTCTGGCTTTGTTCTGATTTGAGATGCTGATAATTGGTGATAAACCAGCTTCTAATGTTAGTATTAAAGACTAAACGAAGACGATAAATCTTAGTATGGTACACGACCTTCTAGGCTTAGTATCGAGCGGTACTTAGCCCAAACTCACTCAAGGGTAGGGTTCATATCTGGCGATAACACACGTGTTAATTCCGCCCTCAACCTTATATTATGTAAGCGTTAAGCTATATACAAGTTATGTGTAGCTCTAACATAACTCTATGTGACGGAATGTTTATATCGATTATTGTATATGAGCCAGCGATGACAGTTCACTGACTCATATAATAATAAGGTTTTGGATGGCTTTCCGATTTCGGAATAAAAAAGTTCACTAGCCTAGTTTATAACGTGGCATTAAATTTTTATCGGTCGAGATCTTCGATCAAATGTTATTCACTTTTGCCGTCTAAGAAGTGGCAACGGCAAAACCTCGCATCATCATCTTGTTCCGCTCCTAGTCGCTCCGAGACCGCTAAAATTTAATTTTTGTGCGATTCTGAGATTAAACTCATTAAATTAAGTGTTATTTTTCAATATACTTGATTTTCACTTAAGTTGTTTTGTGTGAGATAGTCTTGGTGCAATTATTTTAGTCAAGTTTGAATGGATTTGTCCATCGCAATATTTGATCGATCGAGATCATTTGTAGCGGCGTTCTACATAGACACCAGTGGCGTTACTACAAGCCGGCAAAATGCCACGGGTCCCTAGCTGAAATACGGTTCTGTATAGAACGGTATAGTTACGCCACTGATAGACACGACCTTGTATACTAATATTATAAACTAGCTTTTGCCCGTAAAAATACGAATATACTTCCTAACTCCTTTAGAAACATGTTTTTTTCCAACCAAAAGAAGTCTATATTGTCTATTCCTTCAACTAAGTCTATAACAAAAATGTAGTCGATTGGTTGCTTCGTTGTAGCGTGAATGAAGGATAAACAAGCGGACACACTTTCCCATTTATAATATTAGTGAGAATTAAGTAGGTACATTATAGGTGTCTGTCTGTCACTCTGTTCGTCTGTAAACTCATCACGCTTAATACGCACACCGATTCTGATGAAATTTTGATGAAACAGTTTGAGGCCTGGAAAGTGACATCTAATACATTTTTACACTGGAAAAGTGAACGGTTCCCGCGTGGTAAGCGAAATTCTGGGCAACGGGATTGAATGCGTCATCTAAGCAATAAACACAGTTTAAAATAATAGTTATTCATTAATTTAATATAGTTATCGAAAACATGTGTTGATAACGTCCATCCGAGCAGATGTACTCACGGAAGCTGTTTATTATTATATTGCTGCCGACCTCAAGCTAAAATGCCGACGTCTGGGAAGCTAGCATGTCAAAGTCGGCCAAGTGACCGGAAATCGCAATATTAATTAAGTGCTAATTAGGTGCCTATTTAGTGCAGAAATCGCGAATTTAGGGCTCCGCTAGTTTTTGAAAAAATGAGGATACTTAGCAGTATCCTCATTTTTTCAAAAAAATTTCCTTCCACCGGAATAGTGAAAAACAATACATAAAAACTAAAATAATGGTGGGAACAAATATCAGTTGCGCTATTAAGTGCTAATAAAGTGCTTATTAGTGCATATATTATAAAGTTTCTGCACTTTACAATTATTCAATAAATTCAAATACTAATTTATTACTAAGCAGGCAGTAGCTATTTCTGAAAACCTAGTTTACAATTTGACTATGCCAGCACTTGATGTTACGAGAATCAGATAAAAAAAAGCACTAAGTTAGGTATAAATATGTCGTCGTAGGTATAAACATTCGTACGCTATTTTCGAAATTTACGCGAGCGAAGCCGATGGCCAAAAGCTAATTTTACAATTAATGTTGACTACCTAGCTGCTCAACATGAATTCTCAGTAGCGAGTTATTTAAAATTTAATTAAATACTAATGCAAGCCTGTTAAAAATTTCATCAGCTGAGTAAGTAGTGACACGCAATGTTAAGTAAACTCGTTCCTAGTAAATTTAGTTTAGCCGGTCTTAACTAGCATTTACCCGTGGCTTTGTCCTTGTTGTACTACTTCACAAATGGTTTATCCGGTATCCCAGGGCATTAAGGGCTCCTTGGTCCGAAATTTGACCGACGTAGAAAAGACGATGGCCGCGGAGTCGCGTCGCTCGCGCTTCTTGTAGGTATTTAGGAATCATCATTTGGAAAATAATACTAAATTATGAATCTAAGCGAATTCCAATAGATAAATACATAAACTAAAGATTAGTATTAAAATTAGGTCCATTAGTTTAATCTTTTAGCTGTAGATTTAAAAACTGTTATTTAAAAAGAGGCAATTTTGGATTTTTTTACAATAGAGACAAGTTCATCTCACTGTGTTTCTATTGGCGAATTTCACTCTGATATAATATATATCAGAGTTATAGATATCCTCAACTAAGACATACATTTTTTCAGATTATTGCGTACGATTATTTTATAACTGATTCGTATTGGTTTGAAAAACGGCATTAAACGGATATGGCGCCCAAAGGTAATGCGTTATCTAGATCTTATTCGTATATCGTATCATTAATAGGTATACAAAATTGCATTATGGCATCGTATTTGACGGACAAACATTTAAACAATCAACCTTACAGATGTATAAAATTATCAGCTAATTCATAAAAATATTTAAACAGTGTTTAACCAATCAAGATTCGCTGTCCTTTTATGGAATATTAAAAACGTCACACGACAGAAAGGGACAGCCAACTTTGATTAGTTAAACACTGTTGAATATTTTTATGAATAAGTGGGTTAGTGTTTTGATAAAATTTGTTGAATCATTAGAATACCGAACTCGAGACCAAAAAGTAAGTTTAATTTAACCAAATTAGTAAGTTTAAATTTTTCAAGTTGTCTCATCAGAGCTGGCTACGTGCTTACAGCTCAGTACAGCTAATTAGAACAAGCACACTCATATTTACAGTGAAATATTTATAATTTTTAACCGCTCTTGTAAATTAAATTGAAGTCCAGACTTCAGGGTAATTAAATTAATAATGAGAGGAAAATGGTAAAAATTCAGCTTAGGTAAGTTGAAAGAGAGGCAGATTGGGGATCTTAGTAATATGGTCGGGTTATGCAAAACTCAGCCAACGAATCATGACTTACATGGCATTGACATATTGCGACCAAATGACGTAGATCCGTCAACTCTTTCAATTTCTCCCATTATACAATGTTTAATAGCCTATTATGGATGTCTATTCATAAATCCTTTCTTGTATTATAAATGATTAAGTGTTTTTGCATGTACGTTACTTCTTCACGCCCAAACCGTAAAACTGGGTAAATATAAACTGCTGGGTATAGATTTTTTAGTCACGGGAAAAGATTTTGTATGTAGGATATTTTTTTAAAACTGGCGAATTTTGACGCGTCAAGTCTTAAGAGGTTTATACGGAGTTACGCGCCCGTTAACTTATATTAAAATAAGTTTTTTTTAAATTTCCTTTACAAATCGCCAAAATCATGCTTTTTCTTTAACCTACAGAAAAATTTCCCACAGCAAAGCGTTTGATATTCTACACGAAGATATAATATGAAGCAATTTAAACAATCCACAGAAAGTAGAACATGGTGACGTCGTCTCTTACCACCCGCAGACGAATCGTGAAATTCCGGCACAAATTGTCCCATTCATTTACATTCGCTCCCATTCATTATAATAATGAAAGTTCAAGTCATTACAGGTTAATTGGAAGATTAGTCAGGCCGAGAGGGTTATTTACAAAATCATAGAGAACTTTCGACGAAATATTATCCTTTGATGGCGGATTACAAATAAGGAACGTTTCGTATAATTCTGAAGGCAATACAAATTGGTAACCCAATACTCTATCGCCGTAAGTTGGTATAGAACTTAATAATATGTCAAAATTTGTATGAATCCGCGCCAACCAACTATAGTGAACCAACTATAGTGTTAATCAAAATAGATGACATTATATATTTTGTTCATAATTATATACCTATGAAAGAAAAGACATACATAGATGGAAAATCAGAAATAACTAAGACATGTGTACAAGGCCTAGTTTTACCGCTTACTGATAAAGTTTCTGTTAGGCTATCCATATTAGTTAGGTTAGGCTATACATATATTTTAACAGATCCTCCATACAAAATCTGTCAAATAAAGTTGTATCTATCAAATAAATAGACTATCTGTAAGCGGTGAAACCGGTCTCTGATAACAGTTAGCAATCAATTCAACGTAGGCTTAAAATTCGCGTAGTTATACCTCTACTATCACGTTATATGAAAAATGCGAAAGTTTGATGATGATGATGATTAATTAATTATAAAGAGTGCGCGCAAAAGTATAACTAGTTTGAGAACACATAAAAATTAAATTCCCGCTCAACTTCGTCAAACATTCGTATTCATAGGTGCATAGGTTCCGCCGTGATGGTGAAGCCGCCGGAAGGGGGTTAGAGGCCCCGGGGGCCAACCCCCTTGTTGGAACCCCCATGGGGAGGTGACCCCGTACATGAATCGGTAATATGTTAACATTATAAATGGAAAAGTGGATTTGTTTGTCTGTCCTCCCTTCACGCCCTAACCAAGTAACAAAATCTACATTCTATATTCATTCAATCTACTTGATTTTTGGCATATACTTAGCTAAGAGACAGAAAATAACATAGGCGATTTTTGGTCTTTGAAAACACCACGTTCCCAAAAGCTTTTGACAATTTTCAATGTTTCAAACCGCGAGCGAAAGCTAGTAACTTATAAACCATCTGGCTTGTCGATTGTTAGGAAATGTGACTTTGATATTTTTTGTTAAATCCCTTTGACATGATCGAGGGAATCTCGAGGGAGGGACCTTGTTACATGTTTGCTAAAGGGTTGGAAAGGTCCAGCGTTTGGGGGCACTGTACTGGCCTAGCTCGTGACCTTGACAAATATAGAGTGGACATAAAAATTCAACAAAAATATTTACTAGAGGTCGCCCTGTGGTCAAAATTCGACTAGAAATATTTCTTAATTTAATCACAAACTTTAATTTGGCGTAAAGGTCTCGTTATCAGACCATTTAATTTTAAAAAATCACAGACTTCAACCATAAAAATAAGAGTGTTTACAATTATCGTGTCATGTCAAATTATTGTAGTGTACGTATTTATTAAAAATATGCAAGATTAAAGCATATCCTCAAATAATATTGATTACTCGTATTCCACGCTCCTCTATATCAACTACAACTTGGAGAAATTTCACTCTTTTACAACTGCGCATCTTTTGTAAAAAGGGGTACAAAGTTTTCCATACGTTTATTAATATATAGATTGGTAGAAACTAGAAAGACAGAATATAGATTCAGATGGTAGATATATTTTTCTCATTTATAGTACTCATAACGTAAGTGTAGCGTGGTCATGTCTGATTCAGGGGGGGCAGATAACGAAAAGAAAAGGAAGTACGACAAAAGTCTTATGGTCAAACTGTAAGACGAGTCGCAGAGCCTACTAGATGATTATATGGTATACTTAAGTATCTTCACATCCAGCAGAGTCGGTTCAGCGGTTTGGGCGTGAAGAGGTAATAGACAGACCGACAGACACTCTTACTGGCTCACTGATCTTATATTATATTGTATAAAAAATCGTTCATCTTAACCGACTAGTTTCGTAGTTTATGCAATTTTTAAGCGAGAAATCGATATCTACGGTATCATACGGATATCTCAGGGATAAGTACTCCGCTAGAAATTAAATAATAATCATTCTATAAATGATAATATATATTTCTTTTGGTAATATGCTTAACGTTTTAACATACTTTTTAGAGGTTAAGCTTACCCCGTTGGCTCATGTGGTCACAAGCTTTAATTCGATTTTTCAGGTTAACAGTTTAGAAGTATGGATCAACAAGACCATTTAGAAATCATACACCCATCTTACGGCTTATATATTTGCATTTTCCCAACATTTTACATTTCCATACATGCTGGATACTGGAGTACACGTTCCCCGGTATATTGTCAAGGTATTTCAAGTAGTTTCGAGCCCCAGGTCCTAATCCTGAATGCATCGATCTAATACCGAACGTAGCTGCACTGCGAAAACTAAATTATTTCTCATTTTACCCAACATTTATAGTGCTTGGACCAAGAATTCTGGATTTCAACCTATACGTTTTGTATAACATGGGTTATGTAAAGTAGAGCATTATAAAAACAGACCAGCTGTGAATTGGAACCGCGCACGAAGGGTTCCGTACCAGTAGAGAGCAAAAAATTGAGAAAAATTAATTTCGAAACTGCTATTACAGAAGGGCTAAAAAGGCCACTTAGCAGTATTGCTATGAGCAATTCATTTTTTGGTTTTTATTGCAAATAACCACTAATTTTGCTAAACAGTAATTTCACAATTAATTTGATTGATTTTAAAATAACTATTTTATTTATACTATTACATTTTGTGACAACTTGCAAATTGCACTTTGCAAAATGGCTAATTTAAATTAGCTATTACCGTTCTTAAGATACAGTCTGGAGACAGACATGCGGACAGACTTCCGGACAGAACTGACGGAACCCTAAAAAATATGTTCATCTAAGTCCATGTATTGTATTAAAAATTCTAAAAGTCAGATTTTATTTTCAATACTAGCCCATAATAGAGTAGAGGGAGGCTGTAAAAGAGTTATGGGTTAACTTTACTTTCACAGTGAATTCGTTATACATATATAAGAGACATACAAATTCTAAAGAATTATTAAATTGTTTTGTTTCACCCTGTATATTTTGCACGTGGCACAGAACCCAGATTCGCGGCTTATTCAAATAAAAAAGAAACAAACAAAATAATTTTCGATAAACTAACACAAGTCTAATAAAATCCAATAAAATAGGGGGGGAAAGATGACGAAGAAAATCAAATTTTAATCGGCTTGAGTTAGGTAAACATCTTGCCGGGTCAGCAACCACGAAAGTCAGGAGCCCTACCCTCAAACGGCACATTGAAATCTTCGGACTCGACCGAATGCTGACATCTCACTGTAATTACGTCATTTCACGTTTGTTACAGTAGGACGGACGCAGCTTTCTGATTCATTCGCTTAAGTCTCAAAACGGTTTCGGAGTACGTGCAATTCTAATACAGGGACCATCCGTAAAGTTCGTCATACCTAAACCCCATGGAGGGGAGAGGAGGGGTAGACAAAGTGTGGTATATCGGGTTGGTTGTTTGAGTTGGAATGTATGTTGTATGTAACATAACTATAAACTCCAAACGCTTTAAGTATTAGAAGTCTACACCTGCCATAAACTAATTTTAGTAAAAAACGTTAAAAAAATTAACAAAATTATTCTATGATGTTAATGCTTTTTAAAGTAGACCACAGGATCATAGGCGACTTTTTATTGGCCTCAAAGTGCAGCGGAAAAACCTTATTTAAAATACCAGTATTTACTTGCGGATTCGCCCGCCAGTTTTATCCTACGGGAAAATTTAATCGGAATAAAAACTACCCTATATGCTGAGTCAGATAATACTCTACCTATACGTGGAACGATTCGTACGCAAGTACAACTCGCACTTGGCCGCTTTTCTAGTTATTTTAGCCTATGTCACTCTGTGATAAAGTAAAAATCTAACAGCAATGTCTGAGTGGCTTACACGTATTAAGTAGATAAATAGTTAAATAATTTTAAACGTAATTTTAAGTCTTAACTTCATGTAAACACAAAATTTAATAGCAAGTGGCAAGTTAAATGACTAAAAATTCAATTAAAATTTAATTAACTACTTATCTTCTTAATACGTGTAAACCAGACACAAAAAAATTTAAATAGTTCCAGTAATTATTTGTGTAACAAAAGTACAAATCTTTTCCCTTTATTTAAAGTGTAAGAAAATCTTGTTTGCAAAAAGTGCCAAGCAAACATTTTCCTACAGGGAAAGACTTCAATGGTAAGGTCGAGTATCAAAGACCTAGAATTCCGGAAAATGTTTCACGGAAAAGAAATTCTAGCATTCGTTTCTGATTTCGAAGAACATAATTTCGTAGAATTGAGATCTCGTCATTACAGCATTGAATAATTAAGATTCGTATTCGTAATAGAGTGTCCATGGCCTAATGAGTAAAAACCTTTGGTTCGCATTGGAGAGGGTGCAGGCGTGTACCAATGGGACATTTTCCGATCTCAAGTACATAATACGAATGCTTATTGCCGTGATAGAGCCACGTGGTGGTACCACGGCCTCACACAAAACTGACGAGAAACGGCGTTCAGTGAGTGACTTTACCGGTGGCCCAACTTTCCTAACCCCTTATCCCTATTCCAGATGTCGCTAGTGTCCATGGGCGACGGCAGTTGCTTTCTATCAGGTAATCCGTCTGCTCGCTTGCCCCTTAAATATCATAAAAAAATAATTCTAACATCACAGTCCGCAGATCTGTCATTCTTACGTTAAAGTTTTGTGTAAATGAATTCCTGCGCTAGCGACTTACTGTATTGACATTTCTATTGTTTTTAGCGATCGATTTATCAATAATTTAGACCAAACCATGCAATGGTTCAAATTACTGAAAAAAATATTAAAAATAAATTAAATAAAGTTTTTAATGAGTAAGATTTAGAATGTATTTTCTGTTAGTAGCTATTATAATCAACAATAATAGCTACTTACAGAAAATACATTCTGCCTTATTGGTTTATGTTTCATAATAAGTTTGTAATGTGTCTTAAGAAAAATATAATAGTCCTAAAAAAATAATACTGTTATTGTAAGAAAACATCACGCTCCAGACAAACCTGAGTGGTTTAAGGAGTGTAATAACCAAAAATGTAATACTTTACGGAAATAAATAATAAAAAAAAATTGTTTCGTAGCGAAAATGGCGAAAAACAAAAATAGTTTGAACGAGATTGACAAACATAATTTTCAATTCAATGCTGCTTGGAAACCATTTATGGGCGAACCCGACTCGCACTTGGCCGGTTTTTATTTATTCAGAGGGCAAACGAGCTTATCAACATCAGAAGAGTTGCAAATGCGTTGCCGGCCTTGTGAGCGACAACACGCTCTTCTCCGTGCCTTGCAGGTCGTATTGATCCGGAAATAATGCTGGTCAGTATTTATAGTCACGTGGACTACAATATTTGAGCATACATATCTCATGTCACATCAGAACTTTGTTTAAACTTCCAACGTCAGTTTTGCTCCACTAAAATTCTATCTCTTACTAAACTAAGGTTCCACTTTAACAATTTAGCGGAATTTGCTCGTCAATCGGACGAAACTCGGTAACTCTGAAGACAATAATCCGACGGATCAGCGGATTATATCGGGTTAAGGGGGTGTATAATTAAAGTAAATACTCATTACTGATGGTATCGAGTTTCCCCGTTGAAGGAGTAAATTGCATCGCTTTAAATTATAAGCATTTCATAACGGTCTATAATAATCACTAAGAGATAAGCTTCGGCACTAATAAGTTTTGACCAGAGGAATACCACGGTTTGTTGTGTATCGTCGAGAGAGTGAGTAATGAATAATTAATATACGAGTATATCAGCCCCCGATTCACTAACGGTGAAAAGATTTCACACGGAAATATTTTATTTTAAAAAAACCTTTCCGCGGTGTGACGATTTCGATCCGTGGCGGAAACTTCTGGACTTATACAAGAGAAATGTTTTGCTCTCAGCATGACAGTTGCTTGAAAGTGAAAACTGAAATAGGTTCCGAACGTCGAGTGTGAGTTTTTTAACATTCAACCGTGAACGCATTTCGCGTTTACTAAGATTTTATATGGGATTTGGGGGCAGTTTGCTTATTTGTACAGTAGTCTATATATATATAAAAGAAAGTCGTGTTAGTTACACCACTTATAACTCAAGAACGGCATAACAGATTTGGCTGAAA
>JAOTAV010083987.1:0-12156 GCA_026546445.1 Cyclargus thomasi | reverse complement strand
CAGCCAAATCTGTTCTGCCGTTCTTGAGTTATAAGTGGTGTAACTAACACGACTTTCTTTTATATATATAAATAATAGATGAACAGGTATCCGTGTCATAGTCACGAATTTCTTTTTTTTAGAGTTTTAAATATTTTTCTATTTCAAATTATTCGTTGATTTAAAATCTTATAATTACCCTGAACATATATAATATGTCTCAATGTTTACTATCGTTCCCATATCAGTTTTTTAGGCATCCTTTTTTGTTAAAACGAGTTAGAATCTGGTTCACAAACCATATTTTTACCAAATCTCGTGCAAGAATTCTAACGACGTATCTAGTAGGAAGAATTCGATACATCCCGGCGTGGAACACCAAAATCGTGATAGTGGAGATTATTAAAAAGTTTTTGTCGCATTTTATGGAGGTATCACGTGTTACCCCTGAGGAATGTTCGGGAATGTTAGCACGTGTTTTGAATATCGTTACTATCCTAAAGAGGTAAATATAACCTTAAATTACTTACGAGTTATGGTTTTTAAATAAAAAATTATTTACAGTATCTTACTGTAGAAAATTATTCACAGATAAGTGGTAAAATTTATCTTCACGACTGTAGCTGCAAAAAACTTTTAGCATCTATGTTTAAATAACTATTATATATATTCAATCTGCAATTCGTGCGGAAATTTTTCCGAAAGCTATCCATGCAGTGAGACTGTGTCTCGGTTGCCACACATCCTTTGGAATATAGTTTTTCTGGAATAATACAATAAACCTTCAAAAACATGGCGTATTCCTCTTAAAAGGCTGGCAAGGCATTTGCAACAAGGTCGATAGTAGTTACTACAAATCAGTTTTCTCGTTTGTTACCATTTAAAACATTCTTAATTTTTTCTAGGGCATATAGTACTTAAAGCTATTTATTGATAAAAAAGGACATATTTATTATTTCAAGCTTTTTACATTTTCATGTAAAGTAAAATATTATAGCACATTTTATGTATATAGCCTTCGGTCGGTATATTCAAAAGTAAAGCTTTTAACCTGTAGGGTATTAATTAGGTAAAATATAGCGTACTACATATCTGATACTTCTCGTGGCAGCTACGTCACAGGTAAGATAATATCAATTAAATTAGATGCACCGGACGTTACTTGCAGGTACCAATGAATTGTAACAGCAAAAGAAATTAAGTTAATAGTAATTGTCATTAAGTTATTAATTAATTAAAATAAGGTTGAGGTTATATACGAAACATACGTTGGTTATAAGTTTGTTAAAACTTTTTTTTGCATGAATTCTTTGATAAATTACACTATTCTCAAAAGGCGTAACAATTATTATCTTAGTTTTTAAGTCTTGTGAAATTGTCTGAAATCTATACTGATCATTATTGTCACATTCTTGGGAATCTTTCACCACTGTAAGAAACATCCTTCAAATTAATTCTACATTTAGTTCCAAATGCACAAAAACTCTGTAACGAAATGTCGGAGTTTTCAACATATTTCACATAACAGCCAGGGGACTGACATGTCAAACAGTTCCCTGTTAATCCTAATTTAATTACGTTCAGAAACTCGACTAATTACTGAACCAATTATAAATAGTTTATGATGATTAGAAACTAGAAAGACATGTTGACGATAATCGCTTTCAGAATTAGTTTTAGTAACTTTAGGATAATGTTGATCTTGATAACTAGTTCACTTGATATTTGACTTTGGTTTTGCATTTTAATCGCCTGATTAATTTTTGAATAGAGGAGTTTTAAGTAATTTACATCGTTCAAGTTAATTGACGAGTAAAATGAGCTTCGGAATTTATGTCAAATTTATTATATCATCAATTTAAAACATGACAAAATATTATTAATATATAAAAAAAAGTCCTATGTTGGCTATTTATAAGAAGTAGATATAGTACGTTATGTAAGGTTACGGCGTGGCTGACATATTCACTTTGTGAAAAAAGGTCCCTGAAAATAATATAAAATAAATAATATTTATGCGTAAAAGTTTACCTCAAAATATTGTGATCTCTACAATTTCATAATTAAAGGTAACTACGAACTATATGAGTTTTTATTTAAATTTCATTACCAGTAAACTAGACTCAACGTACGTAAGTTTAGTTTATGTGCCCGTAAACCAAATACACGTATCCGCCTAAACTAAAAAAAAAACATTACGTCCAGTTACACAGTCCAAAGTTCGAACGAAAATTGATTATCCACGACCAAAAAGTTAGGACCATTATAATTTATCCTAACAAGGAATATCTAATCTTGAATCTCAATCGTTATTTTTGTGTTAGTTTCGTCTGGGGTAATGATGTGTATCTCTGCCACGATTCTCATTATTCGAATGTTTCGACAGTAATCTGTCTCACTTTCACACTAACAATCGGGCATAAGTCCGATAGAGACAGCCTGCGATTGACACGACATTCGAATCATGAAAATCAGTACCCTGTGCATAGTGATCGTCTAAATCTCTCCTCTAAAAGGATTTGATTCGATTGATACGGTGAACAAGGGTCCTATTAGACGTTAAATAGATTTTTTATTTGTCCCTTATACCTCACGCTTCAGAACGATTGTACAATCTGGGATCGAGTTGATAGATTAAAGATCTCTGACAAGGTAAAAACTTGTGTATATTTTGTTAGAATTTATTCGGATGCAGAAATATAATATAGCCTTACTGTTGTAATTAGTAAAAAATATGTATATTTTTTTATAAAAAAAGGGGCAAACGAGCAAACGGGTTACCTGATGGAAAGCAACTACCGTCGCCCATACGCACTCGCACCATAAGTAGGGTTGCATGTGCGTTGCCGGCCTTTAAAATACTAAATGATATCAATTACTTTAGGCCTATTTCACCTCTTACTATTAAAATTTTTGTTAGGTTATCCACAACTTTTTTGACAGATTCGCCATACAATATCTGTCGAATAAAGTTGTATCTGTCAATAAATAGACTATATGTAAGCGGTGAAACAGGCCCTAGGAGTCTGTTTCAAAAGTTAATTATCAGTATCGGATAGGCTACCCATAACTTATGTGACAGACACTTCATACTTCATCTATCAGATAAGCTTCTTTTATTTAATGTCAAACTCTCTTCATTAGATTAAAAAAAAAATGATTAGACTCGTTTCGACAAAAGATCTTGAGGATAAACAGACACATAATATACAAATCACAACTCTACTTTTTTAAAAAAGATTTTTGTGAAAAATTTTGAACTCAATACGAGTAGCCCACCAGCCAGTATTTTATCTAATCTGTAATTAATATTAATTAATGCATTAACAAATTCGCCGAAAGGAGAACTATCGCAATAGCTTGATTTATGTCCAAATTATCCGTTTATAATGCAATAAATATCGCTTAACTATGCCAATTAATCAACTTTAAGCGGTCAAGGTACTCCAAACAATTTATTTTAACCACATGGTCGATTTTTCTTACGGAGATGTGGAGTGGTATTAAGCACAAATGACGCATGTAATCAACAGTGGTCTCCGTAAAAATCGACGAAAATTTTCTTAACATTCGCTTACTATAAAACCTAGCAAATTAAGAACGCGCTTTACTTATGTAAGTAATTTTATTTTGTATATGAAAAATTGATCAGGCTGTCCGTTTGTAGTCATACAGGATAAGGGATCATATAAAAACGGAGATTTAAAATAAACACGTTTAGCAAGTCTCGCGGCAAATTTTAAAGATGGTTACATTCTTTTGCACAATAACGTAATCTTGGCACGGTACACTTGATTCCAATGCGGGTTCTATTCTGTCGGGATTACGATGTTTATCAATATTTCCTTGCAAATATTTAGTACACGTGTTTATCTTACATCTTGCGTGACAATATTTGTGTAGGATTAAAGACATTATAAGTTATGCAGCTCCGTAAGCAAAATTATGTAAGACAATCCATACTAATATAATATTATAAATGGGAAAGTGTGTTTGTTTGTCCTTTCTTCACGTCGCAACGGAGCAACTTTATGACGAGATTTTTTGTATGAAGTTAGTTGGGGGGCTGGAAAAGGACATAGGGTACTTTTTATCCCGGAAAAATATACGGTTCCCGCGCGACAAACTTACTTTGGCGTAACGAAGTTGCGGGCATCATCTAGTCTAGGATTTCATAAGCGAATATAAAGTAAGTCATAATTTGTTTATTTGCCTTTGGCGTAGTGCTTTGCATTAATTATACGTCTCTTCAAATAATATATGTCTTTATTCAGGTTCTTCCGAAAACTTCGAATATTGTGGATATTGTCGAATCGGATGAACAGTGGAATCTAATATCTGGATGCTTCACACCACGTCAGTCTGGTCCCGTGGTAAGTACCCGAGGGACTTGTGTACTTGTTACCCGTATACCAGACAACGGAAATATATTTAATACTTTTATATTATACACATATTTATGATTTTTATTATGTGATACACATCCAAGACCCAGGAACATTGAAAAACTTTTTGCTCCGTCTGCAGGAATCGTATCTGCGACCCCCGACTTGAGCTACCAACACGCCTACCAACTTAGCCATAGAGGTCGTCAAATAAAAACTATTTTTTTTATTACATGTATATTATATTGTTAAACTATGGAAAAATATACGACTCCCGCAACATCTTGAGACATCTAGTACAAATAAAATTTCATCTTACTTCCAAAGTACAAAGACATCAATATCATCTGTACTATAAAGATATTTTATAGAATGACCAACTTAAGAGCACAGGGCCTGAAGCATGCCTTATCTGAGGACACCATCTTTTGGTGTAGAGTTACAATGGGACAGACAGACCGATGGATGGATGAAAGACCGCGTACATTTACGCCTCACTTGATTTGAAGGCGTGTATGAAATTCTGATGAAGGTTAAGCTACTTTGATGGTTTTATTAAAAGTTTGTGTGATTCAGCTGTTGTTGAAGAATTTGTTAAAGAAAACATCGTAGGCAACAAACAAGAATTTAAAAAATTATTACATATTATTTTTCTAATCTACTCTAGATTAAAAAAATACCTGCTAAGCATATAACCTTTTCTTTTTATCAGACGATGATGAGTAAGGCCACAAAATGTATCAAATTTAATATTTTCCATAAACTTCGAAATGATTTAAGACGCTCGTAAAGTCATCAGATATGGAGCCGGTATTCTAAACCCAAAAATAATAAATTATTTGGATTTTATCGTCTCAAAGCATTACAAATCGCAACATTTCGTAACCCATTATTTAAGCTATATTAATACTATATTTATACGAGATCTCCCCTTTGTTTTGTCACTGATAAGCTCTGGATATGATATTTCATCATTTACAAGGACCCCCTGCGGGCGGAATCGCTAACAAATATTTTGGAAATATTTCTCCAACTTGTTGCCCTTTTATCTACCGCTTCTTTCCGTTTAACTGTCTATGAAACTGCTGTACTAGGAAACAACCTAAAAAGATAAGCAGGCAAACCAAATTCAATCTAGTTTATAAGTATGTAAAGTGCATTTTTCTTCGAATAAAATAAAGCTAAAGCCGTTCCTAATTCGAGATAATAATTATTATCTAACAGCAAAATCTTTACGTAAAACTAAAAATGGTGCGAGCAAAAAACGCCGCACATATTTAGGGCTGCCAATAAATCTCAATTTATTAACTAATAAACTTAATTTAATAATTCATAATTGATAGGGTGCAGTTCCGCGATTTTATGCGGTCCCTTCTTTATAAACAAAGGACATGTGTTTTCCAAAACGAATATGCGATTTATTACAAAAAAATCTACAAAATTTATAGCTCGTTCGAAATTAATTAAAAACATTCATAAACCTTTATTTTTAACGTAGGTTTCAGTTATTTATTGTTTATTGTTACATCTGCCAAAACATAAGTACCTACTGCTTATTTTACATTTTATTATTAATATTGTAAAAACACAAAGATAATAATAACACAGATTTGTTAATCAATACAATTTGTTACAAATTCAATCCAAACAAGGTAAACATAAAACATGTCAAGAAATCGGCACATTTTATTTTTGGCACAACCACAATTTCCTAATAATTTCAATTCACTTTAATTTATTAACCTTAATAAAACGCGTAAAATGAAAAATAGTGTCAGCCCTACCTAATCTACCATCTCGTGGGCTGTAACTCGACACTTTTCGCTGACAAAGCGCACGTTTTCTCGACAGTCAGACTTATGAGCCCGCGCAAAAAACCCCGCAAAAACCAATTAGGGGTTTTTGCCCCAAATTAATATTTACAGGAATGTCGGGGAAATGTTCAGCACGTGGTAATGCACATGTGAACTTAGCAATTAACTGTGCCACTTGACAGGGCTAGGGGTGGTCCATCAATTTCTTGAAGGACTTTGATATTCTTAAGACCACCGCCATTCTTAAGTGGTCAATGGACACTCAATGTCTATGCAAAATTTTAGATTTTATCATTGAAATCGTTAATCACAGACGCCCCCGAATCAGACAAAAAGTATTAATCTAATTTCATACTTAATTTTTAAGTTAATCTTCAATTCTTTTTATGTCAAACTCCTCATTAAATTAATGTAAGTAACCATTAAAATATTCCTCTTAATTAGAGAAATTCAAATAAAGTAAAACACAACTTTGTCCGTAGCACGCGCTACGACCATGAGTCATAATAACTGGTGGTCTCTCGGCGCGTGGTCGTTGGCGCGTGGTCGATGGCGCGTCGTCATGACTCATGGTCAAACGATGGAGTTGACCTACTGTTATAATAATACTGTATTTTGTCTTTTTGTTGTTTCATATTATGTTTTTCGTAATGAGTAAATAAATTGTGGTGTCTACATTTTATGTCTGTATTCGTGATTAGTAATTAGTTATTTCTAAGACTCGACCGCAGCTATATTCAAAGGCGCTGAAAAATAAGTAGCTTAGGGGACTATTTACCCAACTATTTACACAACCAAAATTTTTGATAAATTAAATATTATAATATGAACTGTACTAAAATCAAACGTCTACACGCTGGTGAGTTAAGTTGGCGGGGTGCGGAAGACGCGAGAGGGGTAGCATTTCGCACTTAACTCACCAAAAAATAGGATCGCGTTCCATTTAAGTCAACTTAATTAACAACTTACAACTTAACTCGATTTTATCGTTCAAACGTCAAAAATAACTAAACTCTCCGATCGCGCAAGTTAACTGTCAACTTAACTAAATCAGTGTAAATCGACCGTAATGAAAAGTCTACAGTCGAGTAAAATACTCATTTCAGCAGGCAAGCTATTTTTTATCAAATTTTATTTTTGTTCCTCCCAATACCTAACGAATGTATAAAACGTACACAGCACATAAATAAAAAAGTAATCCGAATCATGTTACGTATCTCCATTTGTGGCAATCGGCGGGCAATGTTTGATAATATTACGACGGAACCAGTAGTGGGACAATACGATGCACTTGCGGACAATGTGCCCCGGGCGACACCCGATCCCACCTATCCCACAGGAAGTGCATTGTCCCACCAGATGCGAAATTCCAGAGCTGATCTGGGCGGGGCTGGAATTGTGCATTCTCCTTTATCTTGACAGTTATTCCAGGATCTAGGGAGGTTTTTCTTTGCGCATACAATTGAAAACTTTGCGCCCCGCTTTAGAAAGGCACGTCTCGATTTTAAGAAAGCCGCCAAAGGTACTGTAATTAATAATACTAAATGGAATATTGTAAGCTAAATTATATTTTTTCTCAATATGATGTATAAACTGAGCTGTATATAAATTTTTAAAATATTTTTTTTTTTTTCGAGTTGTTTTCTATAAGGTATCAAAGATTTTAAAATCCTCATTCTATAGGTGAAAATAAAAAAAGTATGAATAAAATAATTCAGGCGGCAAATTGGTATCGAAAAAGGATTTTCTACTGTTTTGAAAATAGAACGCTCCCTTTTTGAAAGGATTAGGAACCTTTTGCGGATTGTTTTTACAGCCTCCAGAACCCCTTTGTCGGGTTACAATACGTGGTTCTTTGACGGCGGCACCCATTTTACGGTTCTTGAATGGTTTATGCTTTGACCACAATAGATGGATTTAACCAGTAAGCTAACTTAGATGTGCTTACAAAATTCATAATTTCAACATATTTTGTACGCACTAGTACGTACCTGGTACGCACCACGACTGCGTTGAATAAGGCTGATTTTTGTTTTACGCCGACCGCAAACATACCGTCAGCACTGCTGGTGACCCGATTATGTATGAAATTCTAAGAAGCCGTTTTTAATATAGCGTAGCGGTTTGCGCTGATAAGTGAATGATAAATCCATAGTTTTTGCTGTCATTTCTGACGGTCAGCAAGCGATTAGCGTCGCCGAGTAAAATTAACCTCGCTTTGGCACTTTGTATAAAGTTGGCATACTGGTTCTTCCTGTGTATTGTGTTCTGACGAACGTGCGCTGTCAATAATTTGTTTCTGTTTCACGGCTTCGGCGCTTCAATGGAGCTACAATCAGCATTTGTTTCGCTACTTTATTCTTAAGATTTTGAGTATTCTTGTAATAGTTTGTTAACCATATTTAAAGGAAACTGGTAAGCTTTTGTCTACCACTTAAGGACTTGGATTGTCAGACAAACCGTTCTTGAAAAAATGACTGCTTGAATTTTTAAGTATAATCAATTTTTAAACGTGAACTTGTTTTCGCACGAGCGGCTACTTTTCTTTTGGGTTATTTATTAGGATTTTTTTTTCTAATTTAGAAATATTGCATAAGTTATAATTGTCTACCTAGTATATAATAAAGAACCGCTATTCTCATGCAACTGTATTGACATATAAAAAATAAGGTTTTTTACCAACAAACTTTTAGGTAGCAAAAAGTAACACGAGCTTCTAAGTGGTTTTCTAAACAACCCTGCTACCTGACTTCCACGACCGTGCCATATTTGGTCGTTTTCTTCAAAAGGGTTAGTTAGCACTGATTACAGGGTCGGTTATTATAATTAGCATGCCCCTGTGTGAAGCGGGCTCTTAAAATGGATTTTTAAATTGGTGACTAAAACGAAAAAAATAGTTAGTGTAAATTTAATTGCAAAACAAATGGCATCTGTGCTGTCCAGAGGCCAAGTCAGGCTTCGTCATTTTATAGAAGCTAAAGTTTTCCTATATCATCATAAGAAAATATATAAATAATTATAAGATATATCTTTATTACCTTCGAAAAACTCAATAAAACTCAATTTTTCATCTCATTTCATATCATAATCAAATTAGTTTTGATATCAGTGGATAAGGATGTTGATCGAGATAATCTTTTAAATTTTAACATAACAAACTTATCTTGATCAAAAGTCGGTTCGTTATATATTTCAATCATTAACAAATTTGCCACGGCCTGATGGAGCCAAAGCTAACTAATACTTTCATATGAATATCCTCCGTTATTAATACGTACATTTTTCAACTTCTGACCATACCTAATCCCTACAAGGTGTTTGCATTAATCATAAGTTACAAAGAAAAAAGTTTTTTAGCATCGAACAGGAAACCGTACCTCAAATATTTAAAAGTGGAATTTTTTAAGGGTTACTATATTTAGCGTCGGCCCTTTTTAACAATGCTCGGGACAGATTAGGCCCTACGGCTAACATTGACAGCTATTTTTTCGCGCCCTCGAGGGCTCGGTGTTTTTTGCCCCTTAACTATTATAAATGGTCACAAATGATACTTTTTGCATAAAAATCCTTTTGCCTAATTTGAGTTGCGGGCGAGATATTCGATAAAGTATACAAAAGGCGCGCAGGAAAGGTTTGACAGATATTAAAAGAGGTTTTAGTGTGATTTTTTAAGACGAAAAATTAATGATACTTGAAGCGTTTTAGAATGTTCGGTTTTTGAAATATTTTAATAAGATCAATAACAACTTGTTTCCACCTGCACTCACGATAATAGAATTCCTATTCTGTGATATTACCTACTTTAAATTAATAAACATTTTTGTCTTAAATTTTTGTCAAATTATTCATTATATTGATGTTCAGTAATCATTAAATGCGACCAAAAACTCGGCCGTTTATAATCGACTTTTTCGCTACGCCGCAAAGCTGAAAACCATTTTTCTTTCCTAACTTTCGATACGGTATTTCAGATGTAACCGAATATGCGTTAACCAGAACTGCTGACAATACGCCAAACTACCTCAAAGTATCACAAACCAATTGTCAACCAATAAATAATAACTGATTGATGACAAAACCGTACAACTCCGTTCAACAATACATCCTAAGCCCAAAAATGCCTTCCAAGTGTGTCCTATAAATAATACGTTATATTGAAACTCTCAATGCAAAGCCTTAAGGTTGGATGATCTCTTAAAATAACAAGTGTTTGCTTCAATGATTATCAACAATACCAACCTTTGGCTGCCTTATAAAAGGCTCTTTACAATCCCCCGCATTCTTGATATCACAAAATTCGACTCTAACACTCTAAACGTGAAATTCAATTTTGAACACCCCGTGTTATCCACTGCCCAGTAATGCCTCATTTGATTTTGAACTCTAAGCAAACTGAGTTAGTCTTAAATTGCTATGGGCACCTATTTATTTATAAGTACAAAGCACGCGTGAATCTTTACGGCCAAGATGGTTCACCATAACATAAAGCAACAATATCCCATTGATACTCGACTATTAAATGGTTTTACACATTTATAATATAAACGATAAATAGATTCTTTTGTTGAAGAAGTTTTTTTCAAGGAACACACTAATGCATTTAATTCTGTTTTCAATATTTAGACGATTATATTATTTTATTAAAGCGATAGTTGTTGATACATAGATTAGACTGTTTGTAATGTAAATAAAGTTTAAGGACTTCAAATTAGTTAGGATTTATCTGTCTGTAGAAACAGAAGTGAAGACGTCAGAAATTTCAGTGCATCGAAATCTGTACAGAATAAATAAGCCTTTTGTGACGAAACTAAAAAGATTTTTTAATCTCAACGTTATAGTAGTTACTGTTATATATTCGACTTGATGCCCAAGTTGGGTAAATACCTCATTAGGTAACTAAAAGTCGGGTGGTAGACTTAGCTTATTTAAAAAAATCACAAAAAAGTATAAGGCAAATGTATTTCCACTACTTTCTGGCACTACAGAACAAAATGATTACGTATCAATAATAAAAACAATCACGTATCACGTTTAGTTATTAAGAAAGTAATGTGTTCGTCTGTCCGTACGCCTACAATATTAATCTTACAAATTGGTTTCATTCCTCGAAGTCATTACAAATAGAACGAGCCGTCCCGCCCTAGGTTTGAAGTACCCCGCCCTAGGTTTGAAGTGCCCCGCCCTAACACGCCCGGTGCGAGCGTCGACACGAGGGTATTAAGGTGGGCCCGCCTTAGAGTATTTGGTCAAGACGCCGATAATGGGTTTTCTTAGAATTAAGCAGATTGAATGATTAAAAAAAAAGTCTATGACAGGCACTTCAAAATCTATAGTATAATCATAATATAAAGTATAATCTTATCTATATCTTATTCAGATTCTATCTAGATCTATATCTTATTCAGATGAAATACACATGTTTAAACCTAGGTTCTAGTGTTAGCAGATTGTTTTGAAATGAAACTAGTTCTACCTAAATCCAGCTAAACTGTAATAGTTTTATTAGTTACTTCGGCATTCTAAGTTTTTGTGGATAAGCAGCACCTAATCTCGGCGGCTTTACTGGCACTTACTGGCAATTCCATGCACTTGGCATGCCACTGAATAGGCGTTGATTGACACAACACGCGTTATCGGCGATCTGAGATCTTATCTGCGGGTACAATGCACGTGGCCTGGACTGCGAGTACAATCGAATTCTCGCGTCATGCCCGTTAGCGTTAAGCGGTATTTGATGCTGCATACATCCTTAGTCCTACCTTTAAATACTATGTAACATCTACATCTTTTTCTTTCTAGTCGTAACTTCATGACTGAGGGACGTGACCACCAAATTTTCTTTGTAGAATAATAATAATAACTAGCTGACCCGGCGAACTTCGTACCGCCTTAGCGTAGAAGTGATGCACTACTTTATATTGTGTACCTGAGCTATCTTAGGTATGAGTACCTATTCAATTTGAACTGGAATCTTAGAT
>JAOTAV010083976.1:0-12158 GCA_026546445.1 Cyclargus thomasi | reverse complement strand
AGTGTGTATGTCACTAAACTTCTCTTAAACGACTGGACCGATTTCGATGAAATTTTTTTGTGTGTGTTCAAGGGGATTTGAGAATGGTTTAAATTCACAAAATAAATCGGTAGGACAACGTCTGCGGGGTCAACTAGTTTCCATATAAAACGCAATTATCAACAAAATGTTGTGTTGTCACCTTGTTGTTGACAACCGCGGTTTGTATAGAAATTTGACAGACGGTTCATGAACCATACCACCAATCTTGAGAAAATGCATATTCTTCTGATGTTATAACTTGTGAGTGTCCATGAGCGAAGTTAGTTGATTTCGACCAGGTACCAGGTGACCCGAATGAAAAAGAATGATCTGAATTCTGACACAATCTAATAATCGAAGATATAAGTGGAAAAAGCCGATAACCAACATTTTGCAACCTTCGAGTATATTCCAATTTTCTTCCATAAAATTTTGACAAGTCTTGCAACTTACCTGCTTTATTATCTAGTTAGTCTGCAGCTATAAGTCAAACCCACATCGAGTCCAAAGGCGTCCATTAGTTATCTGCTTCATCCACTTATGTCTTGAATTATGTCATACACATCCCTAAACCTTTTATTTTTATAATGAATAGCTTTAGCCCAGCGGCTACGTCCGCGTGAAACTTCATAAATTATGCAGTTTTATAACATTTTTTGATGATTGCTAGGCTCTTATTAGTCGTAGCGTGATGTTTTTTAGCCTTTAGCCTTTCTCGATAGATGTACTAACCAACACAAAAAAAAAATCATTTCCAGCCGCTAGTTCCTGAGGTTAGCGTGTTCAAACATAGAAACTTTTCAGATTTATATTATTACCTACCGAACGAGCAAGGCTCAACTCCCGATAATAGCAGAAGAAAACTTTCTAACCCAACCTATTATTATTGTACGGTCAAAACTAATTTAAACAAAGTTAGACCATAAATAAAAGACGTTGTGTACAATTTGTGACAAACTCCCTTATACCGGCAAATTATATACCAGCGTACCGCAATGGCGTTGATCTACATTCAGCAAGATTATTTATAGGTCTTATTAGGGCACGCCTTCAGCATGAATGGGCCGGCTCGACCGAAGTATATCACGGCCCCACAGAAAACTGGCATAGAACGACGTTGTGGTGTGTTTTGTTAAGGTACTGTGTTTACCGATGGCCCAACTTCCCAAACTTCCAAAAAATTTCTCGCGCGGGAACCATACATCCTTCCGGCGTAAAAAGTATTTAGCAGATCATTTTGGGGTGGGCACTAGATAATTACGGGCTGGGCACAATTTTAACTTTAAAATCCGCCATTTTGATTTTTATTTTTTTTATGTACCTAGCGTCACTTGCGCTATCAAGACGCATCTAATGATACCTCATACTTTAAAATCCATCAAACCGTTCCTGCAGAGCATGCCAAATAATTATACATACATACATACTCTTGAAATACATAACGCTTCTGGCGCAATCGGGTAGAAATTATAAATGGCACTTTTAATAACTATTTCAGCAGTCAAAAGTGGGTAGGATAATAAACAAAAATAAGCGATTATACAAATAATAATACAGCTTAAGATTGTGCAAAATATTCGACTGTAGATCAGCAGCTTAATTTTTTATCTCTTTCCCGCAAATCAGCGGCCGGCGCCCGCGCAGCGTTGGATTCCTTTTTTCATACAAGAAAATATACTATTTACTTAACGACCCTTATCTTCTGGTTAATTAAGGCATTTAACGGTAGCTAGTATCTCGTTTTTTCTCGTTATATCTTGGACACGTACAGATAATGTAAGCTACTTTGTGGGAATAAATAATGCATTAACACAAGATTCTTTTTTGCATGCAGCATCCATCCTTAATAGAGTGAATGGAATGTCTTCTAAATCTTGACACTTAAACCACCAATCCGGTTTTGCTAAAATTACGGACGTCAATCTTCATCTAATTAAAAATACAAGTTTCAGAGCTTATTCGATGCAAACATAACATTTTTGATACTATAAAAAAGCGTGAAACATTATTCCCTTTCCCCATTCCCTCTTAAAAGGTCGGAAACACACTTGCAACTCTTCTGATATTACAAATGTCCAGGGCAACGGAAACTGGCTTCTTATTTCGTTTAAAAGTACATACATATATATTATATGAATTTTTCTAAAATAAAAAAAAAAAAATCCTTAACAACCAACTCTCAATCGCTAACGCTTGTTTCAGTTTCGTCCAGGAGTTCGCGTGCGAGCCGCTGGACGGAGTGACGTTGCTGTTGGAGCTGCTGCGGAACATCCAGCTGAGCCAGGCGGGGGACGGGGCGAGAGGACCACCAGCCGTCAGGAGAAGACCGCTGTTGGATGAGCTGGCTTGTTTGTGAGTAGACCGTTCCATAAGACCTAGAAACTCATTTAGGATGCTACAGCGCGTCCCAGACGCCATACTGTCCCGTCGTCCCCAAGCTAAAATGCCGCTAGGTACAAAAAGTACTTTTTGAGTTATGAGCCAAAAACGCTTGTTGCAATGTAAGGAATTGTAATCGTATATAACAATTATAATTTTGATAACTTGATGACTAAAAAGCTAGATGGTCACACGTCGAACACGAGAATGTTGGTAATACACGTCGATAGAGTTTATTCTTCTGACCATGATGGCATCAAAATATCAAAATCGACCAGATGTTGGTTAACGGCTTTTAAGCTTGAGGAAGGCAGCATATCACAGTTACCGGTGGTACTCAGTCCAGCGAGTCGAAACTCTAGAAACATTGTATAATTTTAATGGGGTACGGCTAGCCATAGTAAGTCCTACATATCCGTAGTGGGAGCCCCATCCCCTGCGGAATGCGTCACAGCATTTCTCTACGTAAAAAAAGGATGATACCGCCCGCCTAGCACGCTGTCACCCATAAGCTTTGATCACCATCAGCTATTTATAAACCCAGCCCTGACAATTCAGTACTCTAAAACAAAAACATAATTCATGTTTCAATTAATAAGTAATGCGCGAGTTGCCACTGGGAGCCGTTAAGCTCGGCAACGAAAAACACCCTGACTCACTTCTAACTCAGTGTCTGATGATCTGATGTTAAACTTTCAGGCAATGTCTGTGGAGCTGCTGTTCCCGCTACGGCGACTGCGCGCGGCGGCTGGTGGCCGGCTCCAGTGGGGTGTACGCGCTCACCGTCTGCATCATGTCCACCGTCAACAAGTCCAGGGTCATCGCCTTGCAGGTAACCGCTGAGTCTGTTGTTAGGCAGGTTTAATTAAAGAAGAGTCATACAAAATGTTATTTGTATAATTTTTATACATTGTACAGATTTGACCTTGTCTACAGTTTTATTATTCGTTCAGATTTTAGAAAATGTGTGCCTGTCTTTATGTTTGTTTTCAAAAAAAACATTCTTTCAGCTCCTAACAAAAGCGTGTTCCCCCGCGGCGGGTGGTCACAGCATGGTCTCCGAAGCTCTATCCACCCTCCGACTGCGGTACGGCGAACCAGTCCGCTTCAGATTCCTGGTGGGCATGCTGCAGAGTGGAGGCGGTACCGGCGACCTCCAAGCTGCTGGCCTGTCCTTCATCAATGCACTGCTGTCCAGCGCCCCGACACCGCAGAGGAAGTTGTATATACAGGCCGAATTGGAACAGGCTGGGTTCGATATCGTCACGTTGAAGAAGGTAAAAGTTTAGCTTTGTAAGAGATCATGATCACAATTTCTAGTGACTTATAAACTCTGAAATTATTATGCAAATCATTAATAATAATATTGAAAATACTAATATGTTCAAATCTTACTAGTAATATTCTTCTCTCTCTCTCATAATGTGCGTTAACAAAGTTTCCATTTGTCTTTGGCCTACAAATACACGTACATGCAGCATGCATTTGAATAAACAATTTTATTTATATTTGAACTTTCCTTACAGATAATTGCGAAACTTCCAAACACGAGTGACTACTTACAACAGGAGATAGAAGAATATGAGAAGCAACTAATTGACGTTGATACGTTAAGTGAGAAGGCTAACGAAGCGCAGAAAGAGAAAGATGATCTAAGGCACAAATTGGAACTCCTTGAAAAGAGAGTAAAGGTAATACTGATCAGATTTTTCAACAGATACATTTCAAACCAAAGATGGCCCGGTAAATAAAAATGTTTGAACTATAATAAAACAAAAGTGTTTATGTTTCAGATATTACAGGAAGAGAAGGGTATTCTTTTATCATTGGAAAAATGTTTAAAAGAGAAGTGTTGCGAGCTACAAGAAGAAGTGAGCACCTTGAGATCTGAGCACAGCAATTCTGGCAGGAAGAAAACGTTTGTAATGAAGAAAAAGACTCCCGCTCACAGATCACGAGGTTTGTACATTTTCATACTTAAAAAAAATATTTCATTTATACGCTTCTTAAATCCTGGAAAGAAAACAATGAGAGCAAGTAAAATACATTTTGAATTCTTAATTTTATTTCAGACGAATCGTCGCCGCCAGAAGATGAAGGTATTAGTTCTTCCGAAAGGTCTCTGAGCCCTGAAGGAGACCCACAAAGGGAACCATTGGTATATGAAGTATTTAACATTAAAAATGAAACCTACGATCTTATGAGAAACAAAAGAACAACACATAAGAAAATTGAAGGCAACAAAAAGACTGAATACAAAAAATATTCTGAAGATGAAGAGGAGACTACGATAGATGAAGTAATACAGGAATTAAGAAACATAGTTAATCATGCGGAATCAGAACAAACTTCGAGTAATCAATACTCTGAGAATAGGAGTCGCAGTCGTAAAAATTCTGAATTATCCATAAGTGGATTTGAATACAACAAAAACAGCGACAAGGAAGACTCAATAACAAATACGAGACATAGTATTCAAATAACTAATCCGCCTGATATTGATGATGACAATAATGAAGAAGAAGAAATAGTACCAAGTAAAATACTACCCCTACCACCAAGACGATCTAAGAGCCTTATTCATCTATTTATACCTCCTGTTGTTGAACAAGGTTTATTGTACAGCAAAGCACCAGATATTTATGAAGATAATAATTTCTACTCCAGTGACGAAGGCTCAGATTCATTGTTAAGTGCATCTAGATGTCAAATTAATCACATAACTAAACAAGACTCTATAGCTAGTTTTGATTTTAATGAATGTAGAGCCAAATTTGACGCTGGATTAGACAATAATAAGGATGAAATTCGCACGAAACGCTCTAGAACCAAATCTAGGGAAGAATATAAAAGAACGTCTGTAAAGCGAAGCGAGTCTTTCCAGACATCAGAAAAAGGATCTAGACAACGAGAATACATAGACAGCATGTTCTTTGAGGAAACTAACACATCGCCATCAAAACAATTACATCGTTCCAACTCCAAATGCAGTCGCGTAGATGAAATCGTCAATTTAATAGAATCTAAAAAGCTAACTAAGAGCCTGGATCGAATCGACGAAGGCTTAAATTCTATGGTCGACATAGTCGTCACGACTACGCCCAAGAAACAAACTTGGAACTACGAGAGGCGACAAAGATCTAACTCTAGGTCAAACAGCGAGACCGGGATCGAGCCTTTGATACCGGTGAACCAGCCAATCAGCCGAATCTACGACTTCAAGAACAAAGACGAACCAAAAGAACAGAAATACATTTCGCACTCAAAACTTAGCAGCGGGTCTTTTGAGAACGGAACCAATTTCACGAATACGTTCATTATGAAGAGAGGGAGCACTGCAGGGTTCTATTCTGGCACTCATATGCTTCGAGACGCTCCTGCTAGCATGACGAGCCTAGTTATGACGGGCAGCCACAGCTTCGGAGACCATAAGCGCGCCATGTCGCCGATAGGTTCGGGCAATTTCTTGCACAAAGTGACCGATATGCCTTCAGGACTATACTAAAGGTTTTTTAAAGGTTTCGTTTTCGTACGTCTGATGATAACCAACGATTATTGTAAGCGCAACGTACCTTACTCCTTAGTGCAATATTTTTCTAAGACTTAATTTTAGGATTACTTTAGAATCTTTGTAATTTTGTTGAAACAAAATTGACATAAGATTAGCCACTTTGCTCTCTATAACCTAAATTATTTGTCTATTATTTATATAAGCCTTATTTAGTTTGATTTTACAGATATATTTCAGTGGTCATATTTATTTTAAATTTACTAAATCTGATTAACCGCTATTTATTTATAATATTTTTTCAGGTACTGTCCATAAAAGTTGCATACACGATCCTTACTCTCATTATTAATGATATTTTTAGTTGTGTAAACATGTTTTGTACTGAATAAATGCATTGATATTCAATACTTATGCATATTTTATTTTTTCCTATCATATAGGCAAAGTTTCCAAACAAAATCAACAAAGTAAATCTAAAAAATATATTTTTTGCTCACTAGCTATTATGAACACAATATAATATAAAAAAATATAATAAAACAAATTTTATTGAATAAATAAGCTTTATTTTTGGCCAAAACTATTACATTGCATACATTTTTACACATTCATTGAATAAAATTATAGCTACTGTAACAGATAATCATATAAAAATAGCACGAAAACAGTAGGTTTCACAATTATTGAAGTCAATTCAAAACGCAATTACATTTTTACTCTATGAAAAAAATATATATTATTTATTACCTACCTTACAATTATGTTAAGAAAATTAAAACCATACATGCAGTTACATGTACTCAAGTCGCGACGGTCGTTGAAAATTACGTGAATTCAAATATGGAATTTGATACTCCATATTCAAAAGTTATAGTCTATGGAAAAGATTGAGTTAAAAAAAAAGACAAAACGCTAGTTACGGTAAAATACACGTTCACAACAACCGTCACCTTATAAAATGCTATAAAGGGGGTATTCTAAAATGTATTATTATTTTATTATAAAAGGAAGCCTTACTTGTAAGATAAAATGCACTGACCTTTTGCAATGGGAAACGTTCGGAAGTTTTCAAATTTCGAATAGCATTTTTTTTTTTCGAATCGCATTTTTCGGAATACCGTTTCACATAAAAGTAGCACATTACAGAGCACCAGTGTAGCACTGAAGCACCCAACTTTCCACGCATTTTAAGCCACATCGTTTACAGCATTTTACCCCTTACCCTCACGAGTATAGAAGCAAATGAGCTTTATTGCAAACACTTAAGGTCTAATTTACACTATGGTGACATAATACTTTATTATTGCCGCTGCAAATCCTGGGCACCGTATTTTTTGATTAGAAGCTACGTATTAAAAATAGATCTTTTTAATTTTTACTTCATTCAACATGTTCATTATAAAACGTCTTATACATACGAGATATAGAAATATATTCGTCCCGCTCTCGCACGTGTGAAAGAGACGGGTATACTCTAGAAGAAAGTACGACTTGTATTTACATATCCCAACGACGTCACCTAAAAAAGTACTCTACGTGAAAGTGAGTGTGATATTCCAACAACAATCACAAACAGGCCTGCCCGGCTCAAATGCTTGATAGGAATGCTGGTGAAATAGCAATGTCGATATGAAGACTGATATTAGGTTTTACACTCAGACCAAAGTAAATCCATCGAACGACCTTTTAAAGTGAGACCGCACTTAAGTGACTAGGGCGACACAATGGCGACAAGCGGATTTGGTACGGAGTGAGGTGTGCGTGCAAATGACATTGACATCAGTTTGCCCGAAACTATTGTCAATGTCATCTGCTAACTCACTTCACTCCGTATCAAATCGCTTGGTGTAGAGTGGCTCTTACATAGAAGTGACTTTTTAAAACGTCAGATACATGACTGTATAGCGTCAGTGTTGTCTTGTTTACACGTATTAAGTAAGATAAGTAGGTACCTAAATTATCACTACGTTTTATGTCCTTTAACTTCCCACTAAATGTTGTGTTTACATGAAGTTAATAACACAAAATTAAGTAAAAATTTAGTTACCTACTTATCCACTTAATACGTGTAAACCAGACATAAAAAGTGAACTGTCGCTTATTTACACGCATTTACGCACACGCGTGCACCAAACTACGCTAATTTTATATCCCGCACTCGAGTCACAGATTGCAGTTTGACACACACATGAATATAAGTCGGTGTCACTTTGTAATACTCGGTCTTAGATATCTTTTATTTGGTCTGAGGTTTAACACAAACATTTTAATGAAAAAATTGCGTATAAGATGTGACAAGTTTTAAACGATTTATTTAAGTATTCTTGTAAAATCGATATAAATTGTAAAATGGAGTTGAAAAATTGCCCAAGAAAAAGATTGACGTACAAAAATATGCCATAGGTATGGTACAATCACATTTTAATAAAAATCACTCAATTCCATTGAATGCAAAATTTAGCTTTAAAAAGTATTATTATATTTAAAATTACAAATAGTCGAGTATCAAGTAAGGAAAAACTGATTTACTGAATAAAAATCTCAATAGTACTCTTTTGGCATCTAAATTTTTTTAATACTGAATCTTAAGTGATTATTCTACTACAGAATTACGAAATTTAGAAAAAGGTAGTATAGATATCAGTCAGTATCGACATATTAGCATGCATTATTTTAAAATTACCTCGGAATTTCTACAAAAATTAACATTACGTTATTGACGTGCAGGTAAAAATTAACAGGTTCTGTAACTTCAACAGTGTCGTTTTAATAGGTGTTCTTAGGCCCGTACTAATATGCTGCTCTTATTTACCTACTCAATAACAATCTTGGCTGATATGCTCAGCCTCCCTTGACAAGTGGCAGGCGATTATCGTTTACGAAAATCGCTTAACGTTGTCGAACGTAGTCACGTGATCTAGTCGCCGTCGAAAATGTCAATCCTCTACAAAAATAAGCCAAGCTATTTTCGTAAACGATAATCGCTTGCCACTTATCTAGGGGGGCTGAGCGTCTCAAGATACTCGATCATTAGTTTGATACCAACTTCTTTAGTTCCTTAAGTTGGTTTGTCCACACCCAAAAACACCATTTCATTAAGAACAGGAAGACCCGTAATTACAGTTAGCGCTTAGTACTCAAGAGCGTGATCAGAAATTTTGAGATGCTGTTTTCATACATAAAGAGACCTCTAGGAAGGAAAACAGCATCTCAAAATTTTTTGATCGTGCCTTAAATTACAAACCCTAAATTGCAAGAATTTAGAGCTAACTGTAATTACGAGGCTAAGGGCCTGTTTCATCGGTTACAGATAGTCTATATATTCGTCAGATACAACTTTATTTGACACGTATTGTATGGAGGATCTGTCAAAAAAGGTGTACGTAGCCTATCAGAATAACAGTGAGCGGTGAAACAGGCCCTAAAAGTGGTTTATTATTACGGGCCTTAGACACACACACAAGTTAGAACATACACTTTGCCTGCAAGTGTTATAACTTTCATTAACTTTTACGACACTAAAGCGTCCTTAATATAAAGACATTTAGATATGAGGTTGTATTTGCATATAAACGTTTGTACTTTCCAAGGCTTGTGACATAAGGCATATGGTCAATATTCCAGTTGCAGATGGCACTGTTTACTGCATAATTGTGGCAAAGCTAAATTTTGTAATACATAAGCACACCGACAGAGCTCCTGCTCGGCTGATCTTAAACCTCATCGATCGGCTAACGGCTTCGATGTATGATAAAAAAATATATGTATAAAAGTACCTCGGCCCCTTAGTCACTTGGGGAGCTTAATATTTTGCCATAAACACGATATGATTGCTGGCTTCAACTATTCATTATCAAGTATGCGATCACTCGATTCAACGGCGCTTAGGCAATGTCCAACGTATAGCCGAGAGGCGACTCTGCCAGTAGTACCTGTATTTTTTACTTTTATTACCCAACTACGAAGTCAGAAAAGGTAATGATTTTGACATTTCACCAGTAGCGTCCGAAGTACTGAATAAAGTGTCATATCGTAACAATTGTCTGGGTAAAAACATGTAATAGGTTATGCGTTAAATTTTGATCACAATCTTCATTCACCATCAAATCGATTCTTACATCTTTTTATAATGTATCATAAATCAGCTTAATAAAGCTTTTAATCGCTTTTGAATAGAACGTGGATACTACATATTAGACCTTTAAAGACCTAAGCTAGAGGATATAGAACCAAGTAGGCCACCTTTTTAGAAACGAAACGCGCGCGTCGTGCATGTGTGCGCCCTAAAATTTATGCGCCGCCGCACGCTAACAAATAAAGCTAAGCGCGAAGCCACATTGAGCGAGTAACTGACGTAAGTCGACTGCCAAGTCAGTGCTGACCTTGCATTGATATCGTGTAAATTGATCACAACGGTACAGTACCGTCGCTTCGACTGTAATTGAAGAAAAACTGCGAGTAGTACGAGCCATTTTTGGGCGCCATTACTGTGAAGTCAGTTACAGGCTCAATGTTTATCTGCTTTAAAAACAGTGTGCCAATAGAGGCTCACAGCTTTGTACGCGTGCAACTTATCACCACACGCGCAGCCCCATGCGGTCCGTTTCTATAAACATGACATACTTCGTTATATACACTGGCTGAGCTGTATCAACATGGAGAGTACCCTTAGTCCTTCCAGTCCTTCTTGATCTCGAAGCTCCACTCCCATTGCAGGTGTATGTTCTTGTCGTCGTCTGTGAACAGGCTGTTGACGGTGTACGCCCCTCGAGCCATCATTCCGGCCGGCGCGTCCTCGGGTGGGGTGGTGTACGACTGGATCTCCGTCTTGGGCGGGTAGGAGCCGACCATGTGGGTCATCTTGTCCACTGGAAGGTGAGGAGTAGTATGACATAGGTTACAGGTTTCATTTTTATCTACGCCACTACAGAGCAGCGACGACATGAGTACTAGACCAATGTCGGTAGAAAATTAAACCTAGGGCCTCAGATCAAAAGTGGCATTTGAGCAGTCCAAATTAATCTCGTTGACGGTGAAAATAGTAGAATAAAAAATCATTCCACTCTAGTCACATCATTTACAATATAGATTCATGACTAAAATTAAATGCGGCAAGACAAATGATTGTGACGAAAATACAACTCATGTGACTAATACGATTATAATTGTAGGGCTATTACATGTTGAAATGCTTGGTATATTTATGATTTACTAGAGGTCGCCCTGTAGTCGAAATTCGACTACAAATATTTAAATTCATCTTGGAAATAAGCTATAAAAAAACTAAAATCTATTTTCAATTAAATCACAGGCTTCAATTTGAAATAAAGATCTCGTTACCAGGGCATTAAATATTATTAAAAAGAACTTCAACCGTAGACAAGAGCATTTCGTATATGATTATCGTATCATGTCAAAATATTGCAGTGTGAGAGTTGTAGTGTGCGTACCGTTTTATTTATTAAAAATACGCAAAATTAAAGCATATTTTAAAATAATGTTGGTATTCCACGCTCCTGCTCCATATCGACTACAACTGGGAGAAAATTCATGCTTTTATATCTACGCGTCTTTCTTAAAAAGGGGTACAAAGTTATCCGCTCGCGTATTATTACTGTATATATGTATATTATATTCTATATCATATATTATATCTTTAAAAACTTTACTGACTGTTTCACCGCTTACTGATAAAGTTTTTCTGTAGATTAAACTGTTTTTGCTCGGCGATGATGAATCAGTTAGTCAGTCAATCAGTCAAGACATGTTATTTTATAAGTATCGAATATAGATGGATGGCAAAGCTACACTGGTTTAAGTAAACCTATGTAAGTCATGATCTGTCGACTGCGTTAACCACAGCTTAATGAAATGACATAGTCTATGATAATATTATAATGACTGATATAATATATAGCGTACAATTATTTCACCTACCAGGGGAGAATTCTCAGGATAAAATATCGAGTGTGAACTTTTTACGAGCGAAACACTTTGTTGTATTCTCAGCGCTTCACACTCGAAATATTTCGTGTAAAGGATAAAATATTCACATTATAGTCACCTCCGCTCTACCCCTCACGTTTTACGTCATGGTAATTCGTAACAAGTGACCATTCCACAACGATTTTGACGGGGATAAATAATTAAAAAGAAAATCACACCCAATTTGCATGATTTTTTATTATTTAATTAAATAAATCTTACGTTATTGAAAAACGATGTAGTCCAATCAGTTTTTTGATAA
>JAOTAV010083965.1:0-12159 GCA_026546445.1 Cyclargus thomasi | reverse complement strand
AAGCTCTGGAACGAACTATCACCAGCAGTATTTCCGGACCGCTACGACCTACAAACCTTCAAGAAGAGAGCGTATTCCCTCTTAGGCCGGCAACGCACCTGTAACCCTGATATTGCGAGTCTATGGGCGGCGGTAGTTGCTTAGCATCAGGTAACTCGTTTGCTAGTTTGCCCCCTTATTTTTATTAAAAAAAACTTTCTCTTTCTGCTACTTTTACAGTAAACTTTATACAAGAGAAACCTGCAGACCCTAAAGCATTAGCGGAATGTTTTCGGAACGCTTAATTTAGAAGTAGTATACCTAACCAATCTCTGTTTAAAAATGTTGGTGGTTATATTATTGTACTGTCGGAATCTTTTTCTAGTGATGTCATATATTTGTATAAGTTAGTTAAGTATGGTTTAGATGTAAGAAATTGTTTAATTTTTATTTTGTGGCCTTACGAAGACGACATGGTCGCTCTTTTTTTTGTGAACCGAGTCCTTAATAAAGATTAAAAAGAAAGGACCCTAAAGCATTATCGCTCACAAAAGAAAGTGGTAATGTTTTGGGGTGTGAATAAATATATATACATCCTTAAATTATCGTAATTTTTCTATTTTTAATCACAATTAATATCCCTGTGAAGCTTCCAAAAAAAATTAACTTTAAGCCGTTTCATGTCAAATTTGCCAGTACCAACTTAAGTGAATATGAACCGCTCAGAAGATTGTGTGGATCCTATTATGCCCTGTTTGAATGCCTGTTGGAAATCATTTTACCGTGTTACCGTTGTTTGTTTTCTCATTTAATATAACAGATGATGTTCTGTTGGTAAATCAAAATAAATAAGAGACTCAGGTTGTCTCACTCACCGACGTATATCTGCATGGTGTTTTTAGCAAAGGCCCACACGAGAGCGCCGGATATTCTGCTGGTGATGGCCATGATGCCCAGCACAGAGTCGTCCACCTTCAGCTTCTTGCTGAAGAAGCCGATCGCTATAATCGTCCCTGAAAATGTTGAGTAGGTTTTTTATATCATTTAAGAGTATTGACACATACTACGTCCAGTTACGTCCTAAGTCCAGCAGACTAGGCCGACTATTAATTAATAGACTGCTGGCCTGTCCACAAAATGGACCGGTCATATGACCCCGCAGGAGACCTTTATAGGGGGATAAAACATTTTGATTTCATTCTATGATTTCACTTGTAAGCTGTCCAACTGGGTGCTGGTGAGAAATCTAAAGTGTAGGTAGTCATAATGGACATACTTTTTTTACGGCATTGCGGAATAATGGATAAGAATTTGTATTAAATTGAAAGTGATGCCGTACCGAATCAAATGACTATAGCTTACCATTTTTTACAGGACTACGAGCTTTCTTCTTTTTTTTCATGTATATATTGATGGTTAACTTGTCGTACAAAAATATATGTCCAAAATGTACTTTTGGACTACCTGAACTTTAGATTTCTCACCCAGTTGGACAGCTTACAAGTGAAATCATAGAACAAAATCTTATTGTTTTACGCTCTTCTATCGTCCTATTAAGGTCTCCTGGGGAGTCATATGACCAGTCCATTTTATGGACGGGCACTGGCCCGTAGACTAGTCTAGATGTTATGTTGCGAAAGCGCAGAATGAGCTTGGGCAACCATACGGACATATGAAAATTGTCTCAGGAGCTAGAGTATTTGAAGAGAACTTCGATCAAAAAATCCATACCAGTCCATCCCTACCAATATTATAAATCGGAAATTAAAAAAAAAAAGAACATACGCTATATTTGCTCATGAAGAAAAAGTGTCTGAAAAAAAGTGATAGGTAGTTCCTGAACCGGTGGTGGGCACCGTAGTCTAAACGTTAAAAAAGTGATAGGTATTTCCTGAACCGGTGGTGGGCATCGTAGTCCCAACGTTCAAAAAGTGATAGGTAGTTCCTGAACCGGTGGTGGGCACCATGGTCTCAACGTTCAAAAAGTGTACAAAAGTACTTATTTTAAAAAGTTTGATATACAAATTCTACGCGAGGTAAAAAACGCGTACTGTTATAAGAGCGTTAGCTCTCAAGCATTTAGCATCACAGAGAGATCTGTTCAATAGCGTATGGATGTAAATGTAATTAACCCTTTAAATAACCACTCAACAACTCTTTAGGTATTTTCTGTAGTTTATATTTAGACGGTAATTGCTGTGGTAAAACCTGAATATCTATTTACTTTGATTTTGTTTATAACAATGACTTTGTTTGATTAAGGGCAATCATGGGTTTTTTACATCGACGAGTATATTAAAGCATAGAGGTTTTATATAGTGAATAATCTTAATACTATGTTTTGCAATTGTAATTACTCTTATACCGGCTTCAGTTGCTGGTTTCATTGAAACCAATTACGTAGGAGTAATTTTATAGTGCCTAGGTGTGTACACGATACACAAGAGCATTGGATTCTCTATTGCAACTTTTTGGGAAATCTAAAAATAGAAATAGCGCTTTATCGCCTTATGTCACGTTTTAATGTAATTCGTATTTTATCGACATCAGACATCGACATCGACACAACAATTATAAAGCAGAAAAGTTAGATTGAACTATCACCAGCAGTATTTCTGGACCGCTACACAAACCTTCAACAAACCTACAAACCTTCAAGAAGAGAGCGTATTCCCACTTAAAAGGCCGGCAACGCACATGCAACCCTGATGTTACGAGTTGGCGGCGGTAGTTGCTTTCCATCAGGTAACCCGTTTGCTCGTTTGCCCCCTTATTTTTATAAAAAAAAAGATTGATGCTTAGTAATAATATTATTATTATTTTATAATAATATTATTACTAAGCATCAATCTTATTAATAATATTATTATTTTGTATATCAATATTATTTTTAATATGATCGTTTCGTAAATTAAGAATAAGAACATTTAATTAAGGCAATAAAAGACCATGGTTAATTAAACTATTCGACCAACCCTTTAAAAAAATAAAATATATTTTTAAAAATTTCCGGTGAAATACTTATTTCTGGAAATATGTAATCGTAAAATTACCTCTTGATCCTGTGGGTGTATCGTAGCACACACAGCATTTTGCTGAATTCTGTAGATATTATTAGCTGTTTCACCACTTCCTGATAAGTGTCAGACTGGTTGTCTACAACTTAATTAGAAAATAATTCATTTGGCAGATAAGTTGTGTATAGTCTAACGACACTAATCAGTATGTGGTCAAACAGGCCCTAAATGTATAATGTTAATAAGTGAGTGGATTTCAAGTAGCGTAATTTTTTTCTAATTTTGGTAGTTTTGGTAGACATAATTTTTTTCATATAACTTGGTGTGAGATATAAGTACGTTAGCGCGTGACTAGAATCTGTGGGGTGAAGTATTTTATTTTTTATGACTTTGAGCATAAAACATATTTATATGTTGAAACTTTACAACTCAAGAAAAAACATAAAAAACAGATAAGAGTTTTAATTTATATGTCATGAAATAATGTTCGTGCACTTCCCAAAGAAGTTATCTTTTCTAAAAGGGTATAATGGCTCATCATCAAAGAGAAACTTACTATTTGTATAACATGTTTGCTTAAAACTATTTAACCGCGTAAGAAACACGTTAACTGCATATGATGTAGCAATTAAGAAAAGTTAAATAATTTCCGTACTTAAAAAGTAAAGATAGACATCTAACTTTACTCATATAATCGAAATGGTGAGATCATAGAATACTTACCAATGGTATGTAATGTGAGGCTGTATATTGAGTAAATGCTATACTTCAGCTCATCCCAATTGAAGCGGTAACGACAGAAGATGTATGTTATAGATGTCTCTCCTGTCGGAATAAAATATGGATGTTATTAAACAGTATTCATAATGTTGAATATTGTCGTAAAACGGCGTTGTGCTGTGTTTCGTCCAGTATGTGGATTTACCGGTGGCCCAACTTCCCTAATCCCCTATCCCTATTCCCATTCCTTATTCCCTCATAAAGGCCGGCAACGGCCTTACGACTCTTCGCGGATTTATGGATTTCGCAAGTGTCCAAGGGCGACGGCAGTTGCTTTCCATCACGTAACCCGTCTGCGCGCTTGCCCCCTAAATATCATTAAAAAAAACTAATAGTCATTAAACTTACCCCAAAATGATCCAAAATTCAAGCACACCATCAACAAAATCAAAAACACTTTAAGTCTACGACTGTCATTTCCTTTTTTAGTTAGGACTTGCAGAGTTTCTTTTAAGCTTCGAAAATTCAAAAATTCAATTAAAAATCCGATAATTCCTTTTCGTTTTGACTGCAAAGAAAAAAAAAGGAATGATGTACTTATATAGGATACAGTAGTTACATATCGCAAACAAAGAAATCAAATTTCCCCTTACCTTGTAATTATTATCGAGCCATCTATGATCTTCTATCAGAAAATAAATGTATAAGAAGTTTGATAATTGGACGAGTGCACATACTACGTATAATCCATAAAACCCAAGATATCGTAGAAGGATTCCGCTGAGTCCCATTCCCACTGGCAACCCTATGGTAATTCCGAAGGTCAATACCCCCAATCTGAAGGTCCTAGTCTGCTTGGAACTGATATCGACAATATAGCTGAACGTTCCAAGAAACATGGTGTACCACGCACCGGTGACCGAGAGGAAGATAGTACCCATTAAAGCCGTCCATTCCACGGAGACTTCGTAAAAGAAGTACGTGTTGATGAGATTGAGAAGGCAGGTGATAAATTCTCCAGCGATCGGCATAAGGATGCAGATCTTTCGTCTCCCAGTTTTATCGCTCCAGGCACCGATGAACATCATCAGGAGAACGGGGAAGGCAGTGTGGATGATACTCTTCCAACCCTCCACGGACGCAACCAACTTTTGCACCTCATCTTCTTCTTGAGTCAAGTTTTCCCGCTGCCTTAGAGTTAGGGCTGTGCATATAGTATCGTTAAAATTTAAATTGACTCTGCAAGCCTTTTCTAAATTTAAATTTTGTGTTCCTAGCATGTTCACAACACTCGTTATCATAAAAAATGCAAGACACGGTTCAACTGTTATATTTCCTTTCAAGCTTCTAAACTTTTCTCTTGTTGTTAATTTTTGCCCCTTGTCTTTTTCTTTTTTCAGTGGCACTACTTCCTCAGCAACTTGCCTTTTTCTTGGATCTTCCATTTTTATTTCGTTAAGTTCAATGTTTATATTAAATATTCGATATGCTTTTAAAATCACTTTTTTAAATTTACTATTGAAAATTACTTATACATAATAATAAACTTAAATTTTTATTGTTGTACACTCGTAGACATAGGTGGACTGTATTAAACTTGTGAGGTTGTTACAATATCACAGCACTAATTGATTATGTTATTTAAAGTAAATTAATTTGTAACACATATTTTAGCTTTTTATCATAGATTTGCAAACCTGTTTCAATAGTAATAAACACATATTTATAAATATTATACACAATTATTAAACTTTTCGTTGTATGTAAACACTTGATTCGGATCTAACAACACATAGACGATTGAGTTGAAGCACACGACAGCACTGCCTGTAAAAGAATAAAATAAAACAAATGATTTTTGAGATTTAATGTGAAACAATAATATTTAAATAATAGCGTTTTGCGCGCAGTTTATAACAATAATACAGGATGAATCTATTATATCGTGTAAATAATAGATTTATATTTCATAGATATACAGGGCGTTACTTTTAACACACTGTAATGATAATAGTTTAGGGTGCGTATGTGTTTCTTTGTTGACTGTTAAGGCAGCAGCGTTGACCAAGTTTTTGTGATAATGATTTTTGTGATTTTACACGACTGTGCCAGAGGGAGGGATAAGTTTTTCGAGAGTACGTATGTATACATACATACATACATACATAATTTTTTGGCACGCACTGCAGCCTAAACATCTAAATGGATTTTAACGTATGAGATATCGCTAGATTTGTTTTGACAGCGCAAATGACACTGGGTACATAAAAAAATTAAAAATGTTTATGGCGGATTTTCAGGTTCAAATTTTGAGGTTCCAAAAATTTTTTTCACCCATTTAGTTCGAGTAGGAAATTAAAATGAAGAGCTTTAAATAGCTATTCTAGACAAATAAATAACTTGATGTTTAAATGGCAATGGTTTCTGCAGTCAGGTTTTCTATTTTTGTAAATTTAGCTTGTTAATTCTTGCTGATCTTATGGAATACCTTTTTTTATATTAAACAGACATATTATACGTAAGGAACAAATTGTGCATACATTGTAACATATCAGAATTTACTGACCCGTGTTCTAGTGTCAATATAGTATTGCTTAGGCCAGTGTCCTCGTCTATAAAGATCATAATGATAACAGCAATATTATAATTGATAAATATAAGTTGTATATAACCTATCAATTTTTATGTCTTTCTGCGACAGCACAATGTGTAAAATATAATATTAAATTCTAAGGACATATTAAAAAGAGTTCCTCATGTGTGTTACCCAAGTCCCTATCTATATTAATCTACCTCTTCATGCCCAAGCCAACTTATTATGCTAAATTTTAGCATGGATATACTTTGATCTCGCGTAAAAATATAGGATAATTTTCTCAGAAAATCTATGGTTCCTGCATGAAAATGTAATGATAAGCTCCTATAGTCCTAAAATAGAGATTTCTTTGCGTCAGAGCAGTTGTAAATCAAAAATGTTGACCGTTGAATTATTTCTGTTCTAACTTATGTTATCATATGTGAAATTAGAGAGCAAACGAGCGAATGGGTCACCGAGGCCATTGGCAACATCAGAAGGCTTAGCATGGCGACCGAGAAATGATTTCTCACTCCAGAGTTTTATTGAGCCTGGCAAAACTGCCTCTTCAAGGTGATCAGGATGGTAAAAATGACTTTATTTTTGCGATCCTTTAAAGAACTATTCTATTACAGGTTAATGGTATTAACATTCAGATGACACCTATATACATAACAAGTTTCATAAAACAAAACACTAAATACGGATAATACTCGTATCGTAAATGGCTAATTTTTTATTTATTTTGTTATCTTTTTAGTTAGCAGTGGCGTAACTATAAGGTGGCAAGCCGGTAAAATGTCACGGGCCCCCAGCTGGAAGGGGCCCCCGATCAGCCCCCTAGATAAATGGCAAACGATTATTTTTTACAATAACCGCTTGACGTGTTTTTGTATGGGATTGACATAGTGGCACGAAAACGAATTTGCCACGGGCCTCGAACGTTATAGTTACGCCACTGTTAGTTAAAAATAAACATGAAATTATATCTGACTTTGAAACACATTGACCCAATTTGTCTATTTTGTTGCAACGCTAATTTTATAAAAATTGCTAAAACGCAAAATCGAGTATAAATGCATTTCAAGCTAAATTTTTACTGAGACTATACGACATTTCTAAATTCAAACCTACGAGTTTTCTATTAAACTACAACTGTTTGCAATGAAATGTGAATCAATGAACCTAGCTTGAATTAAATGTGAATATTATATCTGTTTTGATTTATTAGTAACAAACGAGATTGAATGAGGAACTTAAAGCTGCATTAAAATAGGAGAATGAGTGTACTGACTTTGCACCAAACCTGCGCGTTTTGACAACTATTTTTGCACGCACCTGGCAATGATAAGACTTTCACTAAATCATCTAACGTATAATTTTTCCTATTCCTTTAATTTTTACAACATAATATAAACAAATTCATATCGCGTGAAATATATTTCTGTTTTTTTTTTTATATTTTAGGTAAGATAGGCCTCGTTTCTCATCGGTCAGGTCTGCAATGCCGTATAATTGACGTTGCCGTCCCATGTTATGGTCCCGTAGGTGTGTAAGGCGCGTTAGCATCCCTTGTGCGGCAAACGCTCCCGGATCGTTTTGAATCCGTGGACAAAAGCTAGTACAAAAATAAATATTTAATAGATACTACGAAATCTTTAACGTAATGCGTAGCACATGAACTAGGCCAGATTTTTTTAATTTACAAAAATACCTAAACTTTACAATGTTGCTCTGGTTAGACCGGATTTTTATAAGGAAAATCTTGTTAATGAATCCTTAATACAAAATAAAGTACAATGTATACATGGTATGCAAGAAACTTTTTTATAAAAATAAAAATTAAAAAATAATACCTTTATAAACGAGCCATGTTAAACGTGTACCCCAGTATATTGAATAATATATTTTTTAGTATTATTATTTTATATCATTAGTTTAGTATGCAAATTTGGTATATTATTATCATTTATACACTAAAACTATTAACATAACCAGCCCTGTCTTGTAATAGTCAAAATAACAATGCTATCGTACTTTTGTCACGGAAACACCATATTTTAATATGAATATTTTAATGATTTTTTGAGATTTTTTTTTTACTAACAGATAAATTTTTTCGTATTCAAGATGGTGGATGAACAATCTAGTTTATTTTATCCGAGTTATGTCAAGCCTATATAGCCAGAATATATAATAAGCATTATTCAATATTAATCAGACAAAACCTGAATAAATAACATATTCATACTTCATCGATCATCATCGATACAAATATCTATCTATACTAATAATATAAAGCGTAAGAGTATGTTTTTTTTATTGAACGCACTAATCTCCGGAACTACTGGCTTTTTGTGTTGGTTAGTCCATTCATCGAGGAAAGACATTACATGACGCTATGGGATATTTTATTTACTGAAACGGGACGTTTGCGTAAAATTAATTTTGAAATCGGTACCACTCAAATATTTCAGATTAGCTAGATAATTATGAAAATTGTGTCCAGAAATAGTTAAGGTTTAGACAATAATTCTGAAAAAGCCCCATTATAGAGCTAATATTATTTCATACTTTTCAGTTTACAGAAGTTTATTTTTAATATTTTTCTATTTTTTCTTTGGAAGTCGGTTTTTTATATTTTTTGTTAATTACTTGCACTGCTTCCAATATATTCACTAATTTTTAATTTATAGCGATTTTAAAAGTAACACACAAAAGTAAGTTTTAAAGGACGCGACCGGTTGCGAAATACATCATCATCAGGAATGTATTTTAAAACTGGTCGTGTATTACTTATAAAATTGTTATAAATTAAAAATTAGTGAATATAGTGGAAACAAAACAAACAAAATTAGTGAATAAAGTTTATGATATCTGTAGCCTTCCTCGATCAATGGACTATCCAAGACAAAAATATTTTTTTTGATTCCGCCCATTAGTTCCTTAAAAAAGCGCGTTCAAGTATTTAGTTTCTATTTTAATTTTTTGTTAAAAATAATTATTATTTCACCATTTTAGTTATCCAAAATTAAAAGCGAGCAGACGGGTAACCTGATGGAAAGCAACTGCCCTCGCCCATGGACACTCTTAACATCCGAAGAATAGCATATGCATTGACGGCCTTTTTGTAAAAGAATAGAGAATGGGCATTGTGCAGTGGTGGCACAAGATTATTTCAATGAGTGTACGGCGAGGTACTCAACAACAATGTAAAAGACCGACAAGACAACGTCCGTCGGGTTCAATTGTACTATATAATATATTTTAATGTTTCATTTTTATACTTTTTTTATAAACTAGACGTCCAAGTTCATATGGCAAGTAACGAACTGCTTTTCAGTCTGTATGGAGCGCAAGAGTCTGGGAATAGGAATAGTAGTACGGGGAATTGGGAAGTTGGGCCACTTTAAACTCACTTACTGGACGAAACACAGCACAACGCTGTTTTACGACAGTTTTCTGTAAGACCGTCGGCATTCGTGCCGAAGCATGGCGCCCTCACGGAAAATATCTTATCTCACTTCTTATCATATCTACTAATATTATAAATGTAAAAGTTCGTGAGGTTGTGAATTTATGAGTTTGTGAGTGTGTATGTTTGTTTCTTCTTCACGCTAAAACGACTGGATCGATTTCTATAAAAATTGGCAAGGAACTAGCTGGTATCTTGGATTAACATATAGGGTCCTTTTTGATTTTTAAAACTAGTATTGAATATAAATCAGTTATTATTTTATTATTTCTACGTACTATGCTACTATTTTTAAAGCGCTCTATTGCACACCTAAGCCACCATCATTTTTGTACCGCCGACACGTGTCCTGCAAGTGAAGCCAACGACCTAGCTCACCGGTGAAATGTCATTGTCGGTGGCTAAAGTGTGTAGCGCGACTTAGAACTGACAAATCGCTCGATAAGTTACGGAATAATTATCTTGAATAATGCTGGGTTGATGAATGAAGGCATAGTAGCTATGATTATGATGATGATTGATATAATTTGCATAGTAGCGTATGCTTTTGGTTCTTAAAACAACGCCGAAATCTCCAAATGTGTATCTTGACGGAATTGAAAAACCTTGCATGGTTCACAGGATGCTAATGGAACCATGCAAGGTATACCTCGATACAAAATTTTCCTTTTTTGTGCCAAACGATTTGGATACTTACCATAAAATCAAAATCATCCTATAAATTTTGAGGTGTTCTAGAGTATAATAGGGTCATAATTAATGGTGCCTGGTGTTATGGCAGTCATGATGATTATGAATTTATTTTATATTATATGTAGTAGCATATGCTTTTAATTCTTAAAACAATGCCGAAATCCTCTACTCTACTACTCTCTCTAGTTTTTGGACATCGGTTAAAAATCAACTTAGCCTAAAATATTAATAGTGCTGAGTGAATTTCAACAACCAAGCATTATTTTTCTTTTTTTAACTAGTAATTTGGTGTCCCTTACACCAAATATTATACGTTAGGTACGTTAGTCACAACTAGAATCTAGAGGTGAAGTATTTTTATTCCTTAGGAATCAACTATATTTAAAACATGTAACGTTTAGTATATGACACCAAAATTGGGAAACTCTCGTTAACAGAACTAAATTATTGGTTTAAAAAGGTGAATATCGTTTACGAAAATCGCTTGGCGTGTTTTTGTATGGGATTGAACTTTTCGACAACGATAATCGCTTACCACTTCTCTAGGGGGCAGAAGTCAGGATAGCAAGCTAGTGATAGACTACGTTCAGAAAAACTCGCTTTAGTTACAAGCCAGTAACTTTAGTAAATTCATTGACAAGCCCATGTGTCAGTCAGCCAAGACAGTTCAAAAGAAAACTGGTTAGCTGTTTTGGCTTGAGAAACTGGCCACGTGTACCCTGGCATTAGTGAATACCAATTAGTGAAAAGCCAAACTATATAGTTTGATAGATTTATTTTGTCTATTATCTTTCTGTAGACGTTTTGAAAATATCTTTTAAACGCCTACAGAAAGATAATAGACAAAATAAATCTCTGCCTTGTGGAGTTTAATACAGCCGCAGCTTATTTTAGTTTTGAACTAATGGAGTATTTATCCGACTGCGCCAGAAGGTGGGTTATGTTTTTCGAGAGTATGTATGTATGTATGTATAATTGGTTGGCATGCTCTGTAGTCTAAGGGGCTTGATAGATTTTAAACTACATGGTATCGTTAGATTCGTCTTGATAGCATACGTGACACTAAAAATTACATTAAAAAAAGAAAATGGCGGATATTGAAGTCAAAATTGTGAGGTTCGAAAATTTTTTTCCGCCCGTTTAGGTCGGTTAGGGTATCAGAATGAAGAAATTTAAATAGACATTCACGAAATATACATAACCTGATGCTTAAATTGCGATGGTTCTTGCAGTCGGGTTTTCTGTTTTAGACATTTAGTTTATTTGTCAGAATACTTTGACAATCTCACACGTTTACAGATTACCTCTACATGAAAGTACCACTATGAAAAAAATATTTTTGTTTATAAATAAACTCAGTTTTTCTTATTTTTAATAACGGCAACAAATAAGGAAAAAACAAAAGACCCTTGTTTAAATTATAATATTAAATTTAAAGTACATAAATAATACTAGGCTTCAAAACCCTGTTTATTTTTCAGTACTTAAAAAATAGTGGTTTCTGAATAAAAAAAAATAAATATATCCAGAGCTGAGCTTTGCTAATACTAGAAATAAGTAAAATTTGGTATCAACTAAACATAAAATCATAAAGATTGTCTAGGAATATTTTGAATTTAGTCAATCATCTCAGAATATATATATATATATTCTGAGATGATTGACTAAATTCAAATTCTCATTCTAAATTCAAATACTTC
>JAOTAV010083954.1:0-12161 GCA_026546445.1 Cyclargus thomasi | reverse complement strand
TTGTATCACTTGTCCACACTTGTGCATAACAACGAATGTTTAATATTCGATATTCTACCATTATCACACATTAAAAAGCGAAATAACACAAATTTAACAAAAAATACAAAACTCGCAACGTCTCTGAAATCCCCGCCAAAAACTCCGTTATATTGTATTCTTGGGATTTGAAATCTTACGGTGACATATTGTACAGTACTGGTCCGTCCACAAAATGGATAGGTCATATCAGGAGACCTTTATAGGACGGTAGAAGAGCATAAAACATTAAAATTTTGTTCTATGATTTCACTTGTAAGCTGTCCAACTGGGTGCTGGTGAGAAATATAAAATTCAGGTAGTCAGAAAGTACATTTTGGACATATGTACGACAAGTTAACCATCAATTTATTCACGAAAAATAATAAGAAAGCTCGAGGTGTCGTAAAGAATAGTACGCCACAAAGCCAGTTTTTTTTTATTTTTCTGACAATTTCCAGGGCAAATTTGGTCATTACTGTACAGCATCAGTTTCATAATGATTCAATACAGATTATTATACATTATTCCGCAATGCCCTACAAAAATAAATGTCCAAAATGTACTTTCTGACTACGTAAATTTTAAATTTTTCACCAGCACCTAGTTAGACAGTTTACAAGTGAAATCATAGAATAAAATCTTATTGTTTTATGCTCTTCTATCGTCCTATTAAGTTCTCCTGCGGGGTCATATGACTCATCCATTTTGTGGACGGGCCAGTAATCTATTATAAGCTGTAGAACTTGCGATAGATCTGTATGTCGATCACATGCTGACATACACCAGTTCGCAGGTTGAAGTGTCCAGTGCTGGCATGTTTCCACCACGCTATGAACATTACGCACCAGAAGGTAAAACCATTGCACAAAACGGCATTTCCGTTTTATTTTCGTATTTGTCACACCAGTTCACCCTGTATTGCGGCTCTTTTTAATGAGCACCCTGTGATTGCTCTGTTTTTAAATCTTTGTAAAAATATGCGAGTGTGAAAATGGCACCCATATTCTATTTATTATAAATAAAAAACTGAACTTACTCCGGTATCATTTGTATGGAGTATAATGAAACTGTAAAATCTCTGTATAATATTATATTCATCGTGTGCTCGTGTGTTATACTTTGTTCCTAAAAGACTGCTTCGATTTTGATGAAATTTTGTGTGTTTGTTAAAAGGGGAAATGGTTAAGATTTGCATACCAGCCCAGCCGGACAAGGTCTGTCGAGTAAAATAAACGTTTTAATTGGTGGAAACTACAAATATAATACCATTTTTTTGGTTGGTCTTATCGTCAGTACATTGAAATTGCAATAAAATAATAAAATCAGAGATAGTAGATATAATGATTTACACCAAAAGCATACAAGCAATCATAGAAGGATTGAAAAGAATTTCCGAACGCTTAGTTTGTAGAGTGTTTTTGTCAATGTTGAACGTACACAATTCTCATAAAAATTAATTCGACTCAATTTGTACCCTTTGTATGGGTAAAATTTTTAAAAAGCGAAAATTAAAAATGGCGGTATGGTAAATTTGGCCAATTTCGCTGCTACCTTTATAATTGAGCTCTCTGGTTTAATTTTTTTTTCATTTGGCGCTTTCATTACATTTGGCCTTCTCTTCCTTTTTATTTTTTCCCCAGTAGCCGGAACATCAAATAAATATTTTACAATTTTAGTGCCAACAACAACAATGCATTTTGCGGGGCTAGTTCAGAAGCAAGAAGGCAAGACGCGACGTTTCTTTTTATGTAACCTGATCCGGCATATTATATATATTATTAACATATCGATGGTTCTTAGGTAAGGTATCGAAAGTTAAAAACGTTACTTTTTAGGAGAGCAATTTTACATGGTACCAAATTCGAGCTATACCCAATGAACCAAAAAAAAAGTTGAAAATTGGTCAACGAACGGCTGAGTAAACGTTGAAAATACAAAAGATATATATATACTTATATACATCCTAACGTAAAACCTCCTCGTTTTTGGAAGTCGGAAAAATATTAATAATGCGAAACGTCACAATATGCGCTATCCTTTGACGGAATCCAATAAGTCGAATACTTACCAACACGCCTTCTATATGCCGCATACCTTTTGAGCAATCGTGCAAAAATATCCCTTTGATCAACATCCAACCCTCTATTGTCCCCGCTATTAAAGACTTTCCTTTGGTTGAACAATCAGCCGTATAATCGAAATCTGTTTAGTTATTCTTGTTACATTATTAATAAGTATTTTTATCACTGGTTTTTGCCCGCGGCATCGTTCGCGGTAAGAAGTATATTCATAGAAACTTTTAGCTTCTAGTTTATGTCCTTGGATGAATATCATCACGCTTTCTTTCAACCTCTCAAAATTCTCTTGAAAATTCTTGATAAAAATCGACGTCTAACGTTTTTTTAAATACATACAATTTACTTTTATTTAATCAGTATGGATTAAGATCAGGCCGGTCTACAGAATCCGCGATATTAGTAACTAGGGCGACAGATCGTAAGAATAAAGTAATCGGGGTCTTTTTGGATCTATCTAAAGCTTCTGATATTATTTTTGTTCCCACACTTATTAAAAACCTTAAATACTTAGGCATACAAGGTTGTGCATTCTACATTGAAATTATTTAAAAGCTACGTGTGAAAGAACTCAGCAAACAAAAGTGACCAATTTAATTAGTGAGGAAGAAACAATAACTTATGGTTAAAGAAGAGTATTCGGTCCGAGTCTCTTCCTGGTGTATGTGAACAAACTCTGTAACACATCGCTTTTCAATGGAAGCACCTTCTCCTTCGCTGATGACATAACCCTAGTATTTATAGGATGTAAAAATCTGGAAATGCTGCTTGACTGTACCAAGAATAAAATTAATGTCAGTAAAACAAAGTTTATTTTCACTGCCAACCTTAGAAAGAAAGCACCTTTTGAACTCTTTAAACATACATTTGCAATAAGACCATCTGTTAGAAATGTTCTAAACAGATAGAAGTCACCAAAATTTAATATTGAGTTATCAAGGTGGACCAACACTCGTACTGGAGAGAGTGTAGACATATAGTAGCATTTACAAGAGAGTTTCTAAATTTATTTTTATTTTCAAGCAACTACGCAATTTCGCTGAAAAAAAACTTACACTTGAGGATTACCTTATTTTAACACGCATAATTCACACACACGCGCTTAATAATTAACCACAATTATAATAAAATAATTTTGAGAATAATTGTATGTAACAATAATAATTGCATTTGTAATAAAATAAAACATTAAATGGATTAAGAGTAATACGTATGCATAATAGAATGGGTTTATGTTCCCATGAATTATTCGTTTCTGATTGATAATAAATATATAGGCAAGTAAGTCCACGATCATCGCCTATGGACACTCGTGACATCCGAAGAGTCGAAAGTGCGTTGCCGGCCTTTTTGAGGGAATAGGGATAGGGGGATTCCCTAATCCATACATCCCTATGTATGGCCACCGGTAAACTTACTCACTCAACGAAACATTCACGCCGTTTCACGCCAGTTTTCTGTGAGGTCGTGGTAGGCCAATTTTTTAAGCCAGGATAGCAATTTATCCCTTTATTAATAAAAATGTGTGTGTCTTTGTCCATAAAAACACAATACTCTTGTATAAACAAGTCCTTATGCCTGTATGGACTTATGGTATCCAGCTTTGGGGCTGTACCAAGAATAAAAATATAATGATGATACAAAGATTCCAGAACAAAGTACTAAGAGGCATTGTGAATGAACCATGGTACATAAGAGACGAAGATCTACATCGTGACCTCAATGTGGACATGTTCTTCTGTATTAAAAAATATACCTAAGCCCATGTAAAGGGGCTTCATCATCATGTGAATGTCGAAGCCATCCAGCTCCTCGATAACAATACATAGTGAGAAGATTAAAAAGGACAAAACCTTTTGAGTTAAGTGTTAAAATCAGTGATGTACAGTGACTGTGACGAAACACAAACAATAGTGTGTATTCTCCTTTATAGAGACTTTAAGAAAGTGTTTTGGACATAATCTTGGCATACTCCATTTAGTTAATTAAGTTAAGGTAAAATTACTTAATAGTTTAAGCTAGGCTAGATAGATTACTATCTACTATTTTAAGTATTAACTTATGAATTACTTATACATGTAATTTATGAAAAAAAAATAAAAAAAATATTTAACTAATCAAGATTTGTAGTCCCTTTCTAGATCGCCACACGACAGAAAGGGACAGGAAATCTTTATTACTTATTCACTGAAGCTAATTCATTGATAGCTGAGAGGTTATGATCATTCGTTGACAGGTCAGTGTCAGCTATAGCTTGACTAGAACTACTATATCGCGCACTAGGGACGGGGCGGGAGACTGGTTAAAATCCTTTCGCCGTCAGCGTTGACGACCCATTGATAGGGCAGCGTGGCCGGTAACCAACCAAACACAACCAACCCCGCAGCGCTCTATAGACAATATAGCTCAAAAGAGAACTAGCTTGTTTAAAAAAGTAGCCTTGTATAATTTCGATTTCCGGACATAAGTCATCTTTGTCTGTCGTGGCACTATGGTATTTTTTTTAAATTATTTATGTACTAGTATATAAATAGGTCAAAAATTGAATTAAAGCCAGTTAGTTAATAATTCAGTGATTCAAAATTATTAAATCGGAAAATTATGTTTGCTGTTTGTAAGCCTGATGCTAAAATGTTGGTTAAATTAATTATATATAATTTACCTATTCATTAAAATGGTTAACATTCGCTTGTAAAGTTTAGTTGCGTCACGAAATCGATGGCTCCCATGTTAAAAGTCATATGCGCATAAACCCAACTTTACAGGAGAGATATTTGAAGATAAGAATTAGCGAAATCATAATACAGTGAATTAACATTTTTAAAATTATATCGATCCTACTGGTAGGACCAACCCAAAAAACCTTAACATATCCTGTTGGACAGTTATTTTCAAACCATTATGTACTGACACTTCTCTAAACATCATTGGTATAGTAAAGCGAAAAATATACTGATCGGACTGATGACAGGATATAGGAACAGTAATAGGGCGTTAGGAAAGTTCTACCACCGGTAAACTCACTCGTAGAACGAAACACAGCACAACGACGTTTTACGCCAGTTTTCTGTAAGGCCGTAGTATCACTCCGGTTGAGCTGGCCCATTCGTGCCGAAGCATGGCTCTCTCATGGCAATGAGCATCCGTATTGTATACTTGAAATCGGAAAATGTCTCATTGGTACACGCCTCCACCGGGGTTCGAACCTGCACCCTGTCGAGTGCGAACCAAAGGTTACCCATTAGGCCACGGTCGCTCTGAAGAAAGCCAGTTGACGTAGGTCCGTCAACTGGCTTTCTTTCGAATTCCCCCATTATAAATTGAAGGTTGTTAGCCGTTTCTGACGTCAGTTGTGGACGTTTTTGTATGGTCTGTCAGCCGCGTCCGATCAGTTTGTTTTCAGAGATCGTAAAATTTTTACGTCATACAATCAGACTTTTTCACTGTTATTATTCGTAAAGTAGCATCGCAAGATGTTCGCTAGTGAAGTACAAGTTTCAAATTTGAAGTTTTATGTAAACGAAATTGTCGGAGCATCGTTTCCCGGAAAACATAACAGAATCGAGGTGTCGGAAAACCGGCAATGCTTAAGTATCAATATCAAAATTTATACAATACCTTTTTAGGTTTCGACGAATTCCTAGGATACACGAGGCTAGTTTTTAGGGTTCCGTACCTAAAGAGTAAAAACGAACCTTTATAACTAAGACTTCGATGACTGTCCGGCTGTCTGTCTCCAGGCTGTATGTATCTCAAAATAGGTTTGAGGGTTTCGTACCCAAAGAGTAAAAACGAACTTTCATAACTATGACTTCGATGACTGTCCGTCTGTCTGTCTCCAGGCTGTATGTATCTCAAAATACTAATAACTAGAGAGTTGAAATTTTTATAGAAAATGTATTTCTATTGGCATTATAACAACAAATACTAAAACAGAATAAATTTATTGTACGTACGTGTATACGTGTTTTTTTTATTTTTTTCTTCATCTGGTATGGATTTTAATATTTGTTTACATGTTTTTACTATAATATTTAGATAGTAGAACAAACTATATACAGGCTTCTATCTTTTAAAAACTTTTACATGGCTTATATGGCTGTCTATTAAAAACTTTTACTCATTTTTGCCATGATTTATAATTAATTTCTTTGGACTTTTATCATAATATAACAACTTGAGAGTTTTTAATTGGCATACAAAACGATGCATAGAACATGTCTTCATGACAAGTACATTGTTAGCCTTCATTGCTCCTCTGATCAATAAAAAATTGCGTATCATGACCTCTTTTAATAATACAGAAATTCTTCTTTCATGTATTTTGTGTCCCGTTAAACGTATTTATTTATTTATTTATTTATTGGGACATACATTATAGTTTATAGGAACATACATTTATATTGAAATAACTTAAATTAAAATATCACATTCTTTCCTACTTACTAATAATAGATGTGAAACAGCATTATTGTACATAATAAGGAGTGACACATACAAATTAAAATATTATATAAAAAACTAAGTTAAACGAAATTTCAGTCTTAAACATAAAACCTAATACAAAATTATTATTTGTAATATTTTAAAACGTTGGAACAAAAATATAAAAAATACTTATAGAACATAAAATATAACAGAAAGAAAAAATATATATATAGTATCGAAGAACGGACATCAATTAAGGACATTTCTCTAGTTTGAAAAAATAATTCTAAATAATTAGTGTTTGTTTTTTAAATATGACATCTCTAGGTATTATCGCTCTTAAGATACAGCTTGGACGGACATATGGACAGACGGCCGGACAGATATCGAAGTCATAATAATAGGGTCCCGTTTTTACCCTTTGGGTTCGGCAACCTAAAAAAAATGACATCCTAACCCTTGTTTTATGGAATGTCCTAATGTTTAACATTAATAAAATACGCTTTCTATTTGCACTATTTGTACTGTAATATTTACTTTAATTTACAAAAATTCCATAAATACATGACCGGTTGTTCTTATTTTAAAATAAAGAGGCAAACGAGCAAACTGGTTATGTGATGAAAAGCAACTATCATCGCCTTTAGACACTTGCCACATCGGAGGATTAGCCGGCGTGTAAAATAGATCAATTCATAATTGGTTCAACCTAGCCTTGTTTACTCGGAAAGCTGCCACACGAATGAGAAAGTTATGTATATACAAGCGCACGCACACATAGGGCCGCGCGCAACTGAGTCGAACTATCACCGTACTAATTCACTCCGTCCATTCATCCAGGACTCGTACACGTACGAGTCTCCGTGCCAGGCGGGCTGCCTCACCAGCGTCCAGCTCGACAACAGCACCTGGCTGTACTCAGACTGCGCCTGCATCGATTCCCGCTTGCACGGGGAGAAGGCGTTCAACACGTGAGTTAATCATCTTAGACTATTAATGAATAGCTGAATGATTTGTATTTTTGTAAGTTTGTTAAGTAAACTCAAAAAGTACTTGTGCAATTTCAAAAAAATCTTTCACCGTTAGATTGCTTTTTTATCGCACAGTGACATAGGCTATATTAATATCTAGAAAATCGACCAAGTGCAATTTGAGCTCACGTACAGGGCTCCATATATAGGCAGGGTATTAGCTGACTTTGAATATAGGATACTTTTTATTCCGATTAAATGCTCCCGTGGGATAAATCGTACCCAGGCTGGGAAAGCCGCGGGAAAATACTTTTTTAATTAAATATAAAATAGACATTATAGGCAGGATCCAAACTTCGATGCCAATAGTATAAATACGAAAGTAACTCATACCTTATATTTGCCTTAAAATTGCAGCAAATTGTACACAACACTGCGAAACATTATTAGGAGCTTAAAAAACATCGGCTTTGGCCGAAGGCAGTGGCGATTGCCGATTAGTCGTCTAAGAACATCGAAAAAAAAATCGACCTTCGTTTGGAAACTAGTCGTAACGTAATAAACAATACTTTAAAATTTCAGCCTTCGTTACTACCACGTAAACGCATCAAGCGCGTACGACACTGACGCAACAGCCGGGTATGGCGCTAGTGACGTCACGGACGGGTTCGGCGCGCGTGACGTCACGGCCGGGTTCGCGGTTAGCGGCGAGTGCGGCGGCGAGTGCTCGTCGATATATGCATTCATCGCTATATTCGCCGCCGTCATGTTCGTGCACGCTAGCGGCGAGGTCGGCGCCGTGCTGCTCATTATACGGTGCACCGATAAACACGGTAAATAAATCTTTAAAGTACGTGTAAAGAAACGAAGGTACAAAAGTAGGTGTTAATAATCAGGGGGTGTTGTTTTGCGTGATTTATATGGGCAAACTTAACGCTGCTACTTTGACAATTATCTCTATGTAAGAAACACATGTACACCCTTAAGTATTAATTATCATTTTCTTGTTTACATTTTTTTTATTTCCGTATCCAGATGAATAATACATTTACTCTTTATTAATAATACATTAAAAAACAATCTTTACTCAATCCCTCTATATCAATTATGATTAAAAATTTCTGCTTATTAAAAAGACCGCCTTTGTGTACTGTCCTGCCAAAATATTATTTATTATTTTTAAATGTTTTCATGTATTTGATTGTGCACAATAAAGCATATTTTCATTTCATTCACAGATAAAGCGATGGCGATGGGCGTGATACAGTTCGCGATCGGCGTGTTCGGCAACGTGCCGTGCCCGATCGTGTTCGGCGCGGCGGTGGATGCGGCGTGCCGACTGCGCGACGCCGCATGCGGCCTGCTCGGCGCATGCGCGTCGTATGACAGTGACAGATTCAGACACTTCTACCTCGGTAATGACAGTGACAGACAGCTGTGTTTTTTTCTAATGAAGGGGCAGGAGATTTCAAGGGTTGCATTAGCAGACATTGCACATGGACACTCCTATCTTAGGTTACAAGTGCATTGCCGGCACACTAAGGTGCGGTATCAGCACGAAAGCGACAGATTCGGAAACTTTTACCTTGGTAATGACAGTGACAGAGAGCTGTGTTTTTTTATTGAACTGACACTTCTGAATCTATCGTTGCCGAAGCGACACATCTACACTGACAGATGGATATATAATTATTTTTATTAACAGCCTACGGTATCTCATTGCTGGCCAAAGGCCTACCACTTCTTTTTTATGATATTAAGAAAGCAACTGCCATCGCCCATGGACACTCGTGACATTCGAAAAGTCACAAGTGCGTTGCCGGCCATTACGAGGGAATAGAAAATGTTCTAACTTCCCTAATCCTCCTATCCCTATAGGATAGGAGGATTAGGGAAGTTGGGCCACCGGTAAACTCACTGAAGGAAACACAGCACAACGCCGTTTCACACCAGTTTTCTGTGATATCGCTCCGCTTTAGCCAGCCCATTCGTGCCGAAGCATGGCTATCCCATGGCAATGAGCATCCGTATTATGTACTTGAGATCGGAAAATGTTCTCTAGTTCTCGATTCTGTGATAAGTTTTAAGCCACTCAGCAACTTTTTCTTGGGCCGGCCTCTGTTTCGGTAGATATAATATAGACAAGAAAAAAATATTTGCCAATGGCAAAAGTTTTGACAGTTGAGGGATTTAACGTGGTGGCCAAAGGAAGATCTCCCGACCGAGAGAGGTGTTATACTCGGTCAGGCCGAAGCCCACGTGATACATTCCAGCTGTCGTATATATACCGCCGTGTTTCGAAAACTTCGATAGCGCGATACAGGAATATTATGCTTGATGTGGGTACCGCCACAAAAGTTTTTTTACGGTAATTTTTACGGTACGGTAATTTTTACGGTATTTATGTATAATATTTAATTTATTTTTCAATTAATTTAATAATTTTAATATATTGTTTTTATAAATACTTTGTGATAGTTTAGTCAGTCGGTTACAGTAACTATGATATTTAACAATATATTGTTATAAGAACTATAAATTGATTAGAAAATAATCTTTTGCCTCAGCAAAGCCAGTGTAATAAAAACCTCGTAACAAACTGCTAATAAAACCGAAAGTTAATCAACACTCCATGTTTGTTTTGTCAATAAATAATGTTTTAGGAATATAATAATACTGACCGAGTGAATAAAATATATGTATTTCTATTACTAGAAGTCAATAATTAGATTTTACTAGAAAAGCAAATTTAGTTAGAATAAAAAAATATTCAAACATTTTTATAATCTTTTCCCAGAACTTTATTAGTTTATTCTAGTTTATTAACAAAATTCGTAAAAAAACTATTGTTTTTAATTTGAAATATTTTTTCAGTTGCACGTAGTTGTAGATTAAAATCCTTAACACTGTCGATACAGAACAGACTGTGAACACATAATAAATACTTCTACTGCAATATTTTTATTCAATTTCGCAATTTTATAAATTTTCTATTTTGCGAACATTTCTTTCAACTACAGCAGTTTTGTAATCATAATATTGTTCTTAACTTCGAAAAGCTTGTACTGTACTGTCATGGGACAAAAAATATTTATCTAACAGAATATTACTGCAGAAAATGACGAACGCGTTTTTTGCAACTTTTTTTTTACAATTTAACACGTCACATTATTTTGCAGTGCGGCGCAGCTTATTTTGACGCAGCAATATTGGACCTTACAATTGATGAAATGAAATGGTAATTTTTATAACTAAATTTGCTTTTGATGATTAATAAGAGTAGAAAATGTGATTCGAAAAATAAGCTATTCATGGTCACCCTCGTGCGTTACCGCGCCGCTGACCGCGCCCGCTCCGCCTATGACCGCGTATACACCACGTTCCTGATATTAGCCCAGTCTATACGATGCATAGCGCTAAGCTGGCTTCAATTCAAACGACTACGTGATTTCAGCTCATCTCGTCCTATGCCGGTCTCGTATTCACCTGAAAGACGTCGCCTGAAACGTTACTGAAATTGGTTATCTCTTTAATGTATACAATATATATATATATATTTTTTAATATATTTATACTGTGGCCGCCCGGCCAAGCATGCTTTCTCGCTCGGCCGGACGATCTTCCTAGCGGCGCCTACCTATCGTAGCAATACTACCATAATGTTAATGCTATTAATATATAATTGTATAAATGAGAAACTGTGTCTGTCTGTCTATTAGCCCTTCACGCTCAAACCGCTGAACCGATTTTTCTGATTCTGCTATGAAGAAACTTTGATTTCGATACTTTTTATCCCGGAAAAATGTAGGGTTCGAATTCGAATTTGACACAACGGAGTTGTGGATATTATCTTGTACAGTAATATAAAGAAACGCCCTAATTAAACGTAGCGCATTTCTAAGCAATAATATGTTTCTATGTGAGTATTCAGAAAATGCTATTCGCGTGTTTACTATTAATTAGTTTCGGTGAAGTGTTGTAATTGGACAAATATTTTTGACGGCCGAGACAAAGCACGCCGAGAGTGGCGTGACACGTTAGGCCGTTTGTCCACCGCACGCCGTGCCGTCACCATCAACGGTGTTACATAAGCGACAGGTTTTATTTTGCACTACGCTACAGACTAGACCTCGATAAAAATTTAAACCTAGATCATAAAGTTGTATTTTATAGGTTCAAAAAAATTTTGTTGACCGTGAGGGCCGGCAGTGGACAAACGACCTTACGTTTTAAGTGCGACGCGTGACGAACTATCCACAGTAACATAACGACACGGCAGCTTGACCACAATTGCTGTACCCTAGGAACGGGGCGAGGGACGGGTAAGAATACTACCGCCGTCGGTGTTGACGGCCAACTGAGAGAGTAGCACGGCCGGTAACCGTGGTTACCCTCTCCCCCACCGCGTCATACCCAAGGCGGTATAGCTTCTGTGGTCAAGCTGTGCCAGTGTTTAGATTGTAGTTAGCCGGGTCGGAGGTCGACACACTTATCATTTCAGCTTTTTCGATTCATTCCGAACGAGATTGTCAGAGAAGGCTATGCTAGCTTTTAATCTCTTTATTCACATATGGTAATGGGGATGAAGATTACCAGGATCAGTACGATGATAGTGATGAATATGCACTAATATATTAATGGGTCCAATGAAAATGAAAGAATGAAG
>JAOTAV010083943.1:0-12161 GCA_026546445.1 Cyclargus thomasi | reverse complement strand
AATACTTTTTAGTTTCTTTTGTACTGTTTTAGTTTTTTCCCTTGGAAGTCGGTTTTAATTTTTTGTTAAAAAATAATTTGATAATATTCTGATATATTTAGTGTAATTTTCATACCATTTCAACCTCTCAAGCCAAAATCCATCAAAGCGTTCAGGCTTCAGAGTGTGCAAACAATTATACATTCATACAAATATTTTGGTAATTTATCCATACCAGTCAAACCGAATCATTTGAGTTGAAATAAATCTCTCTTATGGCAATTTCTCTAATTTGTCCAACAGATAAGATAGAGGAGCGTCAGTTTGCTCCGTACCAGGAGTACCATCACTACGAGCGGCACTGGGGCCCGTACTTCGAGGAGAAAAATGTGACGAGACTCAACGCGCACGTCGGTGCTGAGGCACTCCTCAACTGCCGCGTCGTAATGCTCAAGGATAAGACTGTAAGTTTTAGTCGAAGACATTATTCAAGTTGCCCGTACTTTGAGAAGAAGAATGTGACGAGGCTGAGCGCAAACGTCGACTTCGAGCCTGTTTTAAACTGCCGCGTATCGTGCTTAAGGATAAAACTTTAATTATTACCAATTACCAAAGTACCGTTGAGGCTAGTACTTCGAGGAGAAGAATAAGCAAATGAGCTAGCACGTCGGTGCTGAAATCGAGGAGTGCCTCGGAACCGACATCCGTGTTCGGCCTCGTCACAATCACAAAGATTGGACTTTAACCGAGTTATTCATAAAAATATTTAAGCAGAGATTATCTAATTAAGGTTGGCTGTCCCTTTCTGTCGTGTGACGTTTTCAGCATTCCAGACGGGGTAATTAATAAGAAGGCAATACATATTATGCACTATTGCTCAAAAACCTTGGCAATCCATAAAAATTACTGAATGGTAATGTATTTTCTAAACAACTCAAATCTTTAGGCATTTAGAATAATAATGATAAATAGAAAATGTTATTGTAACCAAATCAGAGAAACCATTTATTTTTTTTAAATAATAAAATTTCATCAACATTAAATAGTTTTATTATTTAAGGAAGATAAATTGTCTAGTGACAATTTATCTTCCTACTTTTAAAAAAATATTTTCACATTTTTTCGAGAAGGACGCAGTTCGTTTGTTTGAGTCAAAACGGCTTAAGTACGGGCCCAGAGGGGCTAGCCAAGACTTAAACGTTTTCGTTTTTTATAGAATCGCCAAACAAAATGTATGGAAATGATATAAGGCGTAACGATCGCTTATGTCATTTCAATACATTTTTGTTGGATATTCTACAGACAAGTGAAAACGTTGAGGTCTTGGCTAACCACCCTGGATACATAAAGGTAGTGCATAAATCGTTTCCAGTAACTGCAAACCTCGGTCGGCGTTGTAATTAATACTTCGTACTGCAGCCGGCGGGTCAGGTTGCAGGTTAATTGTTACAGAAACATTATTGTTATTGTTTAATCTAACCCCGCACCGGAACCTGAGTGAAACAGTTAGTCAAGTTACATAAGATGGCGTGACCGCAATGGTTCAAGATGGCTTAGAACATCAGTTAATAATTTATTCATTTGTTTGTTTATCCTTCCTTTACGTCTTAACAAAATTACCGATTGACTTGATTCTTGGCACAGACTTAGTTGAAAAAAAAAAGGTTTGGTCTTGAGGAGGAGAAAACATCACATTCCCATCGGTGAGTTACAATAACATTCGTATTTTGAGAATGATTTTCGAATTCAAGCCGGCGAAGAGGCAAAAAAAGCCAGTTTGCCTGTTATTAGCAACATAATGAAGTTTCCGTCTGAATACTTACTTAGTTGCATATATTGTGTTATCTTTTAAATAAGCTGTTTTTATCATTTTTAAGACACATCGCCATACCAAAATTTTGTTTAAATCAGCATAGTAACTTCAAAGTTAGGAAATAAAAGACACGCAATTGCAATTTACAATATAGTCATGTCATAGTCATTGTAGCGTCCATAGCCTAGTGGGACCTTTGCTTCGCACTCGAGAGGGTGCAGGTTCAAATCCCGGTGGAGGCGTGTACCAATGAGACATTTTCCGATCTCAAGTACATAATACGGATGCTAATTGCCGTGAGAGAGAGACATGCTTCGGCATGAATGGGCCGGCTCAACCGGAGTGATACCAAATCCTCACAGAAAACTAGGCGTGAAATGGCATTGTACTGTGTTTCGTACACTGAGTGAGTTTACCGGTGGCCCAACTTCTTTAATCCCTCTATCCCTATTCCCTTATAAAGAGCCAGCCAATAAGTACATAACTCCAATGGCATTGAGTTTCCGTATTATGTACTTGAAATCAAAAATGTCTCATTAGTACTTCAGTGCACACGGGTTCGAACTTGCACCCTCTCACATGCGAACCTAAGGCCAACGACGTTAATTTAATAGTTCTATTTTAACGTTAAGTTAATATTTTTATTTCTCTCAATTCGCCTTAATCTGCGTCTTATAAAAAGTTTAATATCACAGTGAGATTACTGGAGAGCACAAGAATTAATGCTTCACATAAAGAATGTGATTTTATATAATTAGTTGGAATTTTCTAGCGACGGGGAAATAAAACTAAGACGCGCATGGCCGACTGCGTTTCCCTCCCGGATATCCGGTTCTTACGTACGCTCTTTGCCCGGGAATTAAGTTACTTGATAAAATAGACGAGGATTTTTCTGTAATGAAAATATTATCTTTCCAATACATTCCGTTTGAAACAATATTGGAGTTTATAGGAGTAACGATTGATATATTTTTAATTGACTACTTACTAAGCGTATCTACGTAGTATGTGTACATAATAATTAAGGTGTATGTCTCAGGTATATATAATTCACTGTAAAAGAAGCAGCAGTCAGGAGGGCTATGTTTTTCCTGAGTATGTATGTATGTAAGTATGTATGTATATTTGTATGCATGAATGTATTTATAATTGTTTGACACGCTCTGCAGCCTAAGCTGCTTGATGGATTTTGACATATGAGGTATCGTTAGAATAGTCTTGATAGCTTAAGTGACACGGGGTACATTAAAAAAGTAAAGAATCAAATTGTCAGATTCAAGTAGAGTTGACAGAGTAAACAGAGTTGAAGTAAAGAGTCAAAATTGTAAGGTTAAAAAAAATGTTTCCGCCCATTCAGGTCGAGTAGGGTATCAAAATGAAGGGCTTTAAATAGCCACTCTGGAAATATACACAACTTCATGTTTAAATTACAATAGTTCCTGCAGTCGGGTTTTCTGTTTTTAGACACTTAGCTTGTTTTGTGATTTGTTTAAATTAGCGCTCCAGCGTCACGAGTTTGTCCATACAACTCACAACATTTTTTTTGCTTTCAACGATGTTACGTTCACAGTAAACTCTATTATGGAACATGCCCTAAATTATTTATAGATTATTATACATTACACAAGGATATATTATATATCCTTGTGTAATGTATAATCTAAACTAACCTAATGAGGTTTCACATTTAATAATCTCTATAATATTCTGTAGTAAGGCTGATAATATAAATTAGAGATCGCCCTGTGGTCGAAATTCCAACATAAATATTTAAATCTATCGTGTAAAGGGACCTATTCTTTTCTCAATTCAATCATAGACTTCAATTTGGCATAAAAGTGTCGTTACCAGGTCATGTAATTTTATTAACAAATCACAGACTTTAACCATAAACAAAAGAGTATTTCGTGTATGATTATCGTGTTATGTCAAAATATTATAACGTGCGTAGCGTTTTATTTTTTAAAAATTTGCTGGACAAAAGCATATTTTAAAATAATATTTGTATTCCACGCTCCTTCTCCATATCAACTATAACTGGGAGAAATTTCATGCTCTCACATCTACGCGTCTTTCGAAAAAAGGGGTACAAAGTTTTCCGCTCGCGTATTAATATCACATGGTTTCAATCGCGTTTATGTGAATGTCAAAACCTATAAATATAATTACAATCAATTCACTAAAAGATTTTCTTTATTTTACTGCTCGTGTTCAACACAATATTATTATCAATAATATAAATAATTTAAAGTAAAAGGGTATTAATCTGTATTTTGCCTGTTTGCTCTTAAGCAGCTTAATCACTTCAAAAGCATCAAGATAGTCTTAATACATCCTTATATAAAAAAATCTTAATCATTTTTAGTTTTTAGGTCGACTACCGAATTATAAACAAATATTATTTTATAGTTGGCCAGCAGTAAATAAACAATGGTTTTGCTCACAAAAAAAATTATTTATTCCCCGAGTGAATTTAATTTTAATTAAAAAAAAATATGACTACAATAAAGCTTTACAATGGTGAAATAGTTTTTAAAAACTGGGTTTGGCAGCTTCGAAAATTACCGGTCTCAAATATACAAACACGTGAGCATCTTTATAATATTATTATTTATAGCATGCACTATACTATTATATATGCACTATACTATTTGTGTCTAGTATTATAACATTATGTGCATTTTATTCTACATTATGTAGTTGTATGTGTTCAATCGAATAACGAAATCCGATCCTTACCCCTTGGGGTTTGATAATTGAATAGGATTCCCCGGTTAATGTTACCAGAACAGTGGTACCCTATAATGATCACAAATGTGAAAGTTTAGATGTTTGTGCATTCATGATGCTAAGACCACTAAAAGTATTTTGATGGGTAGAGTTGATAGGGTATTAAGTGACTTAAAATATGGGATACTTTTTATGCCGATCAAATCCTGCCGTGTGATAAAATTGAGTAAAGATGTGTGTACTAGTATTTAGAATGCTACAATACTACCTAATAACGTAACGCGGCTCAGAAATTCTTACAAATTTTAACAATGTTATAACGTAGCGAAAAAACGGAATGACTAAGTATATTATTATTTAATTTAGAGTTGACTGTAACAATAACAGCGTTTATAAGTAAGATCTATGCAATGGATTTAAGCCCAGTTTAATAATTATTTTTTTTATTTGTTGTAGCCGCAAAGGTAGCTAAAGACTGACTAACTCATCTACTGATCTATATAAATATATATTACAGACTGACCCAAAAAATTGTCAGTCAGTCATAGCTAATATAGCATACGGGTCAGGACAAAAAATATAGCATAATCAAAAACTTTGAACTTATGAAACGTGACGCAAAGACGACACGTATTTTAAACTTTCCCAACAACTTCCTGATACGCGTCCAACTTCGTCCATGCACTCAGGCCCTTCCCAACTCCTTTGAAAACAAATCAAGGGACACCCGCATGGAGAAAGATCTAATTCAAGCACTTCTTCATAAGAAACTTGAGATGTAACTTTGTGAAAGATAAACATACCCTAAAACCTTGCCTTTCCCAGAAACCGCGTGACTAAAAGCTTTACTTCATAATGGAGCCCTTAGCCTACATGTTTTCTTTATTGCTGACTTCTTTAAAGGATTGTCATACATTTTTTAATGGATTTGTGAAAATAATAAAGAAAACGTATTGGCTAGGTGCTCTACGCCTATTTTGTGCAAATCCGATTGACAACAAACTTAAATAAATCTGTAATTTGACTAAAATATTTCAATTCTTAAGTAGTAAGTTGTCATCAATTCTAGAGTTGTGAGGAAATCAAACAAATAATATTATGATAGGTATAGGGTACGCACTTTCAAAATGCACAAAAATTGAGAAATAAATGTTCGTATTCGAATATATATTATAATTTGTTACATATAATATTAAAAATATCAAACAAGTGTTATTAAACATAGATAACATTAAAAAATCGCGTCACAAAACGTATTTGTATATAGTTTCAAGATGCAACTTTCATAATACGTATAAAAATACTCGTACCACAGTTTTGTGCACGCATCCCTATGCCCAGATCACACTAGCGGGAAACGACAAACTTTATCACTATAACTCGATAATGTGAACAACCAAAGCGTATACTCTCCTATCATTTGGGATGAAAAGTATAATGGAGACTCTCACACATTGGGACTTCCCGAGTGCGAGAATGTAAATAGTTGCACTTGTTGTCTCGCCACGAGACTCTCACTACAGCCTCTATAAAAAGTACAGTAGTAGGAAATATCCTAAGAACTCAATATATCTCCATGCCGAAATTCATAAAAATCGTCTCAGCTGTTGCGGCATGAAGAGTTAACAGACCGACATTTTTTTGCATTTATAATAATAAAGTATAGATTTAACGTTTAATATCCAATAATGGATATTATACACATTGACACATCATGTTCCTCCCACTTTAATTGTTTAAAATTATCCCAAGAACTACCGAGAAAAGTATTGGTGTTTAACGCTAGTGTGGTTCGGGCATAAGGTTTGGGACAACATCGAGCATTAAATCGAGGGCAAAACATTGGAACATCCCCCATCCGAAGTAAATCCAAATAAAATCAATCGGGACACAAGTCACGTCGTGAAGGGGTGGGGTGACTCCCAATTGTCCGATAGTTCTCCTCGCCGATATCTCTGTGTTACGTTGAAACCAAAATATTAACGGTCAAGACCAATACATCACGCTACACAAATATTATAAATCTCAAGGCTCAATATTTTCGTGATTAGGAAAAAACCGGCCAACTGCAAATTGGACTCGCGCATGAATGGTTCCGTATAAGAACTGAGCAAAAACGGGAAAACGCATTTCTGAAAGTTTGATTTTTTTTAACGTTTTAAGTTAAGTTAAAAATATTCTTTATTTTGATAAATCGTTGCCCCGCAGGCAAATCCACAGATAAATAGGAAAAAATTCTACACGGAAGGTTTGAGCCTGATTTTGAATTGTATTACGATATTTTTAGTAATAATGTAAAAACATAACATAGATTAATAGATTTTGACAAGCACTGGATAATAACTAGATATCTATAAAAAATGGAAAGTCCATTTTATAAGGATGTATATTTATTATAATTCTAAATAATAATCTCAATTTGAGCCTAGAAGATATTCGAATGAAAAATAAAACGTCTAATGCACGTTATTGTCTTGTGCCCCTATAAATTTAATGGGAAACAGGCCGACGGAGCGGAATGGACAACAGATATTTTTGTAAGAGAAATACCGAGACCCGGTGCTATAGATCTGTTGAAGCACATTTTGTTTCTATTCAATTTAAACAACCAAATATTTTTTATGCTAGTAACTCGGTGATGTTGCTTAGATAATTCACTGTTTTCATCGACGATGTAAAAGTTCTTAGTGACCTTAGTAGGAATATTGTCATTGAAATCCTCCTCAAAAACATCATTGTCAAGAATGTCACTTTGTAATTCAATTTCTAACATACTATTAGGATTTGAAGTGATCACTTACCGTTTTCTGTAGACTTCGTCGTAATAGCTGACAGAACCAGTAGACTACTGGTCCGTCCCCAGAATCGATGGGTCATATGACCCCGCAGGAGACCTTTATAGGACGAAAAAAGAGCATAAAACATTAAGATTTTGTTCTATGACTTCACTTGTAAGCTGTCCAAGTTGGTGCTGATAAGAAATCTAAAGTTCAGGAGGTCAGAAAATACATTTTGGACATATATTTTTGTACGGAATTGCGGAATAATGGTTAAGAATCTTTATTAAATCATTGTGAAACTGATGCCATACGGAATCAACCCACCAAATTTGCTCCGGACATTGTCGAAAAAAAAAATGCTCGCTTTGTGGCGTACTATCTTTACAGCACCGCAGGCTTTTTTATAATTTTGCATGGATAAATAATTGACGGTTACTTGCCGTACAAAAATATATTTCCAAAACGTACTTTCTGACTACATAAACTTAAGACTTCTAGCTGGCACCCCGTTGGACAGCTCACAAGTAAAGTCATAAAACAAAGTCTTATGTTTTAAGCTCTTCTATCGTCCTAAAAAGGTTTTCTGCTGGGTGATATGATCCATTCATTTCATGGACGGGCCAGTAGTCTATAGAACTTATAAGTTATAACTAAGATTAGATTTTTGACACTAACAGCTGATGCTTTCCAATCAGTGACTCATCGGCTTGTTTGCCTCTAGTTTTGACTAAAAAATCCCCGTTAATATTGAAAAAATTAAGTCCTATTAATTCCTCAATTGATTCCTTTTAAGGAAGGTTCAAGCAAAACTTCACCTCCGTCAAGCAAGCCTATCAGAGGGGAATAAACTCGACGCCGCGAGCCGCACCTTATTACCAGGTTCGACAATATGGGGGACCCGCGTCAACCTTATGTACTTATATAGAGATCCAACCCTAAGATGGCAATCAAGTTGCCGTTAAGAGGGTGATAGATGCCACTATAATTATAATTTATGATGAAATCTGATGCTAATAGGACTTAATAGGTACAGCATAATCTGAGTTTTTCCGATATAATAATTGTGTGTTGCTTTTTGGTCGAATCCTAACATTTTGAATTTTATAAAATTGCATGCCAAGTGTATGGAATTTCACAAAAATTTTGACACTGTATATGATTGTTTTGTGCCAATTTAACCATGTCAACCTAATTTTAGTAATGTCTATTTAATCATAGTGTTTTCTATAGGCTATTTAGTTGAATTTAAATTTTACTTAAGATTATATTGCGTCTTGATTAATAAGTTATAGTTAAAAGATTACAACGTCACACTTAACGCCTGCAAAGCAATTTTAAACTTTATTGCAATGCGTGACTGTATCGATGCAAACGTACAACCGTGTGGGTCGTAGAATAACGGCGGGCAGAGTAACGGAGGTGTCGCGCTTTTTGTCGTCACTAAAGCGATTGTATCGATTAAAACGCACGATTATAACATCGTTTTAAAAAATCGTGTGAAAAGTTTCTCCCACGATCAATGCTTACATTGACTCGTAGACATTTTACTAAAACCGTACGACATTCCATGTTTAAAAATGTCTTCTGTCAATATCGAAGAACACGTATTAGCAGTCAATCCGTACCCCGGGGAAGGATATTCGAATCACGCCTTCGCCTGGAGCAAACGCCTGGAAAATCCTTAATACCAGAACAACGTTTACTTTAACATCTAAAATACGCTGTTTGTAAAGTTGGCACTAATTTAAAATTGGCAGCAGATGTACAGTTTAATCAGCACGGGGAGCCAGACGAATTGGCTTTGTTAGGGTTTAGATATTTGTTATTCGAAGCCTTCGTTATGAGGAAACAGAATTGTGAATTTGTAATTGTTATTATTGAGCGACTGAACTGAAGATTTTTGTACCATTTTTGGTCCAATTAAAAATTAATGGAAAAAAGGATGACAAAATAAGAAAGACCTTTTAATTTTTAGCTTTGAAGTACTTGAAACTAATATAATATTACAACACTATTCAATAGAGAACTATTCTTGTTAAAATAAACACAGTAAATCATAATCAAGCACACTCCATCACATCAAGGAATTACGAGAACTTCTCTGAATTCCGGAACGTTTTCGGGCTAAAAAAGCTTATTAGATTTAAGCCGGAACGTCATTAGCAATTACAATTCGACCCCGGCGTAATCCAATCCCGAAACAGGTATGGCCGCGGCAGATCTAGGAGCTAAAAAAATAATGGTCGTTAATTCCCAGGACGGAAATTCTCGGGGACTTCGAATACTGTTCACAGGAATTACGGGGTAGAGATAATTAAAATTAATGTCGAATGTGTTCCTGGTGATATTTTTGTTCATTAATTCAGCCAGACTAAGCTGCCGATGACGCCGACATTTAACGGTAACATTTAGTCAGCAGGTTAGGTGGCTTTACCTATTGCATGAAAACTATGCGGGCAAAATGTCGACGGCTCAACATCAGCTACTTGTTTGGCGCCAACATGCTTCTATCCACACAGGCCGCCGGCTTGTGCCGCCGACACCGGTCGGTGACTATCGGTATTGGTTCATTTTGCTATTAAAGAATCCTGTATTAATAATAATAATTTTTATTCAGACTACATTTGGCCCAGTTGTTAGTAATATTTGTACCTAAAAGCTGGTGCTAGTTACAAGAGGTATTTGTTGTACTATATTTATATTATCTAGGGTAATAGATGCTAACAGGCATAAGTAATAACATAATATTCATGCTATATACATATTATTATATACATACTATTATGGATAACACTACATATTAGTATGCATAACAACACGATAGTAAAAATATTATTGTGCTGTTTGCATGAAATTAATTAAATACCTAATTTTAGTAGACACATCTGCATCAGTTCTAATGGGTATTGGCAGATCGCTATGCAAATTCGATTGGTCATTTTGAAGACAAGTTTATTGCTCAGTACAACTACAATAGTCACATAGAAGCAGTAGGCTGACTCCAAACTGTCTTATTTGTACGGGTATGACAGTAATGGGCTGTAAGTATGTTTTGGACTGCTGAGCAACGCAGAGTTAGTCCATTTTCACATGCACATGGTAGCCTTACAGCCGTACGTACGGCAGTAATGTACGCTCATATGTCACAGCGACCGTCCCGCGGCCGCGTTTTGCCCGTGCTTTGAGTACTATAAACACCACAACCGTCTCAGTAATGTATGAACTGCTACAGAGTACTCTTTTTTATAAACACGGGCGTAACACGGCACGAAAATGTGACGATCGAGTTCGTGTAGAAAGGAGATAATACATGTTAGAATAGGGCGCTTATAATTCGGATTACTGCTACGTTCTATGTATTGTGGTACAAACCTACGCGTAGTATTATTCCAAACTTCCCAACTCCCGAACTGAGCAGCAGACTGTCATAATCCGGAATCATATCTGAATAATACATAAGCTGAAACTTTGACGAAATAGTAAATTAATCCCTAATAAAACCCTGTAGAGTTCCAGTACAAGTTTCACAATTCTCCCATGTATCACTGGCTTGTAACAGGTTAGAACTGCCTTCAGTTTTTCCATTGCTAGTCTACTTTGACTTAGAATAAAACTTAGGCAAAATTGATTTTGACATTACTGGAGACTATTAAAATAAAAGATATACAATTTTTGAAAACCGTCACTCAAAGTAAGTCGTCATCAGCTTAGAATGAAATCCACGGAGACGCGTGAAAGCCGTTACATATCCCGTATTTCACGGGCTGTAATTAGCATAACGCTCTCAACACATATGCCACATGAATAATGCGATAGTCACAACACATTTTTCTGAGTGCCATAAAGCAATTTGAAACAACGCCGTGACCGGGGTGCTCATTTATTGGAGCCCTGCCAGCGCAGCTCGACGTCTTTGGCCGTAAACTTATAAGCTACACCGTTGATATTTTCGTGTTTTTCTTAAAACAATAAGCATTGAAAGAGTTAAGCCGAATGATCGGATAGCGAAAACTGGTATTGAACTGAAAAAAAAACTTCAAGTCTCAGAGAAACTAGTGCAAAAGCTGATGGAGCGCTTACTTGCTTTTGATCATCTTTACTAATATTATAAATAGAAAAAGTGTGTTTGTTTGTCCTTCCTTCATGCTCTAACGACGCAATCAATTGACTTCATTTTTGGTATAGAGTTAGCTGAAAAAGTGGCCTCCAAGAATAGCATAGGCTACTTTTGGTCTTGGAGAAACATTACGTGTTTGAAAAAAGTGTATCTTAACCAATTTTTTAATTCCACGCGGGCCAAGCCGTGGGCAGAAGCTAGTGGGAAATAAAGTCAATGCTAGTCTTCATTCCGTTTGATGGATCTTACATAGGCAGAACAAATGACATAGATGCATCTGTCATTTGAATTCGAATAAATTTCTCTGACAGTACCTTATGTGCTATAGTCATACTTTTTATATCCTTCTGATAATGTAAAAACAAAACAGAATATTACAGTAGTACTTTATCTGTACACCAAGATTTATCACAATCAGCGCAATAATTTCAATGTAACTGACAAATAAACTTTACATTAACTTCACACAAACAAAATTTAATATTAATCGTAATGTTAATATAATGAGAGAGGATTAAAGGATTCATCTTAATATTTAAGTGGAACAGAAAACCCTACTCGTGTTTCATTTCCAAATTGTTTTACACGGATAACAAAGACTATACGAATTAAAACTTATTAAATATGAAAGGAACCGGAAGGAAGGGGTTTTGGTGCGGTCCGTCCTACCGTTAGTTATTACAAATTTTTGCGTCCGCAATAAATTTTATATATGAGTGTGCGCAAGTAAAAAAAACCGGTC
>JAOTAV010083932.1:0-12164 GCA_026546445.1 Cyclargus thomasi | reverse complement strand
CATACTAAATTACGTTTTAAGAGAAAGAGATGGGTAGAAAACTTATATCGCTAATATCTTAGTTATTTATCAACAGATTTGAGAGATTTTTTTGTCATTCTACATATCTTTTAACCCACTATCGTAATAATTTGCATTCAATAAATTTTGTTTTACACGCATATTCCCTGTTCCGCGTGGAAACGGAAACGTTCTCATGGAAACTTTGGCACTTTTAACAGAAGTTTCCGAAGTCGGGAACGAATCGGAATCGCATCGTGAATCAAGGGGCTGAGCAGTCTCGTATGAGTCTCGCGCACGACACACGTCATCATGAGTTTATCAGTTTTGATAAATTATACAACTCAAACTTGTCAGTTGTAGCTTCAGCAGCACTGACTTCTAATATATACACTCGACTGACGATACCTTTTGAAATCTTCACCGCGACGATTTGAGTGTAGAAATGAGCGGGAAAAGAACTAAATCTGACGTTATTTGCAAATGGCCGCTTAATTGTTTCAATTATATTTTGTTTACAAAGTGTGTAACAAAAAGTTTGACGCGATAAAGTTATTTCGTAATATTTTTTATATTATAGTTTATATATAGTTTTTATTTAAATAAGTTGTGGAAGTTCATAAATAAACTATAAAAGAGTATGTTTTATGTAAAACTCGTTAGTTCCTTTCCCGCTCGTCACTGCCACCAGCGCCATACTGCATATCAAATCGCCTTACCATGGCTAGGCTTATCGTCAGTCCAGCGTATTTATAATGTAGGGGGCAGGAGGATTGTGTTTTTTTTGTAGTTTTCAAAATATTGGAATATCTTTGTAAAGTACGAAATCACTTTTTCCGTGGAAGCCATGATTTAACTGAACCATGACCGGCTCAACCGGAGAAATTCCTGATCCCTTTTTTCATTTCATTACTTTAGGAGAGGGGGTTACGCCCTTTGTATGGAGTCCGGTTTGTTACACAGTCCTCTTGAGTCTTAAGCCAGGCGTTTGTTGTTTGCAGATGCGGTGGCGCGGCGCGTGACCACGGACGGCCTCCTGAGCGCCCTGGCCCGCCTCCGCCGCCCGCCGCCGCCCCTCCCGCACTCCCCCGCCCACCGACACGTAAGTACCCACACACACGTACCCGCACACGCACCCCAGATCCCCTGATGCGATGCGGGATCCCTGCTGCAAATACAGTTTTGACAATGCAGCCCAAGGGGCTGATTGACCTCTTCCTGAAGTAACTAACCACAAAATATATCTGAGAGATGCCGCATACTTCTTCTGTCAGATAAATTAATTATTATTATTAATTTTTATTTACCCGGTGTCACTTGCGCTATCAAGACGATATTACGAATCTAACGATATTTCATACGCTAAAGTTCATCAAGCCGTTTAGGCTGAAGAGCGTACCAAACAGTTATACGTACATACATAAATACTCTCGAAAAACATTACCCTCCTTCTGGCGCAGTTAGTCTTAAAGTGGCCCAGCATCCATTTATTATTTTTCCCGAAATCAAGTCGCTATTATTGTAACCGGCCCAGCCGTTTTAGAACATAGGCAAACACAAATATTACCAAAGTAAACGGTCGAAATCCGGGTTGATCCGGACGAAATTAGGCTCAAGATTCCAGATCCGGACACCCGGGTGACCCGGTAATAGATAAAAAGCCTGAAAATTGGATTTTATTCGCAAGGATTTTCTCACCCTCAAAGGGAATTGTATAAGACCTTTCAAATGTCTGTTTATGATTTTACTTGATTTTTCTGAAAGCTATGTTATACTTTTTATACAAAATTAAACTTATTGTATCCAAAATTATATTTATAGTATGTATAGATAGCATAAAATTATTTTTAAATGGTATTAATATTATCTTCATTGTCTAACCTCTAAATGAAGTTTGTAGTGTTTAATTAAAAAAATTTTACTTCAAAGTTTTTCTACACTACAAAAATTTTAAGCCTTACGTAGCTCTATAGTTTGTTTATCTACATTATCACAAGAGTGGGTGTAGCTTTCAAGTGACAGAATATGCTATCAGAGCGAGCTAAAATATAAGCTATAAAGCTAAACTGAGAGCGTCGCGGTTAAAAATACACGCCCCGCCAGACTATTTCAGGTAAACCTGCTGCTATTATATATAAGCACCTTCGTGTATCTGCATTATGTGACACAAAACACTCTAGTTTATATTTTGAAGTAGGTGAAAGAGTGTACATAGGCTTCACAGAGAAATTATGCCACAGACACTGTTTTATTTAATTCATATTTCCCAAACCCGACTGCAGGAACTATTGTAATTTAAACATCGAGTTATGTTAATTTCTAGATTGGAATTTCTAGATTCTTTTTTGGAATATATTGACTTCAATTTTGGTTTTTTAAATTTATAATATACCCAGTGCCACTTGCGCTATCAAGACAAATCTAACGATACGTTGAAATCCACCAAGCCGTGTAGGCTTCAGAGCGTGCCAAACAATTATACATACATACTCTCGAAATAACCCTCTTTCTGTCGGGGACAAAACTTGAATCCCGTTTTGTCTGGGCAACTACTAAATATATTTTTTTAATTTAGGGGGCAAGCGAGCAGATAGGTTACCTGATGGAAATCAACTGCCGTCACCCATGGACACTCGTAACATCCGAAGAGTCGCAAGTGCGTTGCCGGCCTTTTTTTATGAAGGAATGCGGAATGGGAAAGAGGATTAGGGAATTTGGGCCACCGGTAAACTCACTCACTGAAAGAAACATCACAACGCCGTTTCACGCGAGAGAATATTATTTATTTTTTTATTTAGAAGCCTCCGTTTACAAATAGCAATACACAAGAGATCGCTTCAATCATATTGCGTTCAAATGTAAGATTTTCAAGTTTCAAATACAGGCATTACTTTGGGATTTCGAGAGTATGTATGTGTCTATGTATAATTGTTTGTGCACGCTTTGCAGCCTAAACGGCTATGTGGATTTTGGCTTACACCTAATCTCAGACCTCGTAATATTAAATTTATTATGAGAGTGACACTAGATCAAAATAGAAATAAGACAAAATGGCGGATTTTTAGCGCTAAATTAGAATGTTGCATTGTTAAAATTGTAACTATTCTTGTAACAGTGTTATTGTGTTACGATATTTTAAATTGGAGCAGAATAATACTAAAGTATTTTTTAATATTTTCTCAAAAGTATTGTATACATTTGCCGTAAAAGTAACAAAGACATTTTATTATTTTATTTTCCTTTAGTATAAAAAACAGGCAAGGTCCTGAGTAGTTTTTAAGTAAATAAATTCTTAATTATTTCCCAAAACATAACGTAACTTTATTTATATAATTCAGAGTAAAAGGTTAACATAATATTTTCGAACGAGTATTAGGTACATATTTTCTTGGCACTTGGAAACAGAAGGGCTTGCTTGTGTAATATTACATATCCATAGAGCTGTGTGTACTGTAGAAAAGTAAACTATTTTCTTCATATTTTATAAATGTTCACAATGTATTATTCAAACGCATTTCATTAGTATTTATTAAATTATTGTTGTAAGGACACCAAACAGTACTTACATTAAGAACTTACAGAGATTAACATAAATAGATAAAAGAACTGATGCATGTACCTTAGTAGGTGACACAGCATTTACAGTTACAAGTTCAGAAATAAACACCACGAAAAATTAATTAACTAAACACAAATAGCAAATAATTATCTTAAAAGAAAAAAAAATATGTCAACAATTATAAGAAATAACAAACAGTATGAAAATCTCCTATTATCAAATCTATATTATATGTAAAATAAAAAGTCCTGTCTGACTGACTGATTCATATTCGCCGAGCAAAAACCTTTAAAGCTACAGCCACGAATATTGGTGAGTATGATTATTTTATTAGGTGGACATCCACTAAAAAGGAATTTTAAAAATTCCACCCCTAAGGGGGTCAAATAGGGCTTGAAATTTTGTTCGTCATTTGTTCAATTAAAGACATGAAAATTTATTTCTGAGCTACTGATTCAAAATGAATCGATACGTGTAAAAGCATTTTTTTAAATTCTACCCCTAAGTGAGTGAAATGAAGTTTTAATTTTCTATAAATTTTTCTACGAAAGTTGGTCATTTCTTAAGTTAGAGACCTAAAATTTTGTTTCTGTGCTGCTGATTCAAAATAAATAAATAAGTGTTTAAGCGTTTTGTGAAATTTCACTTGTAGAGGGTGAAATGAAGTTTGCAAGTTTGTATGAAAATACTTCTTAATGCGAGCAAAGCGGGGGAAAAAGCTAGTTCAGTATAAAAACCATATATGTATATAAAATTTTAAAATCCGTTAAGTAGTTTCGGCGTTATCGATGGACAAACATCCAAACAAACGAAAATTCATAGGTAGATAATTATAAATTCGACTAATTTTCCCCTTACCGATGTCCATATTTTGATAATGTTCAGATAAAATTCCTACATTAACACTTATATAATTAATGGGAAAGTGAATTTGTTTGTCCTTCCTTCACAGCTTAACCAAGCAACTAATTGACTTGATTTTTGGCATAGACTCAGTTAAAAGGATAGAGAGAAACACAGGCTACATTTGTTTCTAAACGAGCTTAATATATTTACCTTTACGCGACTTTCAAATTCCACGCGAGCGGATCTCTAAAAGCTAGTGCCTTCATAAGTGGGTCCATTAAACCCCCGCAGCGGGCGCGGGTCTAACAGACCCGATCTTTGATGATTCGGTATCAGTTGTATAGAAATGTATTGATCCTACACACCTCAGCGAGCACATCCGGCTGACCGGACACGGCGCGGCGGGGCCGGGTACAATATACATAACCGAATATTTCCACCTACATCTGGACGTTGTTAAGCATTTGTGTGTTATCCAACAACTGGACGCTGTTAATCATTTGTATGTTATCCAAAAAAATTTTGATTTTGTGTTATGATTACAGTATTACTACTTACATTGTTGAAATATTCGTAAGAGCCAGAGGAAAAGTAATAAAGAATGTTGAAATGCTCGGCCAATCGTTTTGGTCCATTTTTTGTATAATGGGAGAAATTGAAAGAGAGCCAGTTGACGGACCTACGTTATTTGGTCGGAATATGTCAATCCATTCCATGTAAGTAGTAGGCTGGGTTTGACATAACCCGACCAAATTACTTAGATCCACATCTGCATCTCTATCAACTTCTCTGATTGTGGAAAAAATCTTATAGTTTTTATATAATACTTATTTCAAAATCAATTTATATTGTAAAAATTAAATACTATATACTAAAATTTCTGTTTTCAAAATTGAGACAGGCAAGAAAAATGGCAAAATGAATTGGACTCAGTAATCAAAAAATCAGATTTTGAGTTATCTCAGTCTAATTCTTTCGATCTTAAAATGGGTCCCGGCTCTAACTCTTTCAGCTCAGTTACATTCGCCGAGACTGTGTCTATTATATATTTTGTTGTGCACAATTTGTATCATCTTTATAGAGAAAGATAGCGAAAGAAAGTATTATTTATGTTTTACTACACAATAGCGGAACTTTGAGCCTTAAACTTTTTAAACTTTTTGTTCCGGAAAGTTGCGAGTCCCGCAGGGCTGGCATCGTAACCTATTTATATTATTTGGGGGCGATTTTGAGTTCATTGTGCAACCGACAGAAACTGTGCATTTTGCTCTATATAAAGTAGCCTATACCGATTATTCGCTTATAAAAATGTCATCAAAATTATTCCAGGACTAAACAAGGGATATTAAGATTAATTTTCAAATGTTACTTGTTCCTAGCATTTGTTATATCATTGTTGATGCGACGCCGTTAGCGCTAAAACAGTACAGTGCTGCGCCGTGCCGCGCCCGCCGCGACCCCTCACACCTACCGCGACGTTTTCAGGTCGATATTTATAGCAAAGAAAATTCTAGTACCACACTTGCACGATGATAAATAAAATTGAGTAAGTAATTTGAAAAAAAAAATGCCTCAATTTTTAGAGTTCTGTACCCAAAGGGAAAAACGGGACCCTATTTCTAAGACCTACCCATTAGACAATGTATTTGTGTTGCCGCTATAACAACAAATACCAAATTAAATTCAATAAATAAAAGGAGTTTTCATACAACAAACGTAAATTTTTTGCTATTTTTTTTGTATTACTCATTCAATTTTCTTTACAGTGAATAAAAGGAAGAAACAATCATATTATATTATAATCAGCGGTAAGTTTAGTATTGAGATTTATTTTACACTGTACAACATTTGCCCATACTTGTCGATAGCAGTCATTAACCCATTGTCAAAAAAATTGTCATTTCTATACAAACCGATTACGAGGTCTTGTGTTGTCACTTTGTTGTTGCCAATCACGGCTTGTATAGAAATGACAAATATTTTGACAGTGGCTTAATGACAGCTATCGACAAGTATGGAATGCATAATATATAAAAAAAACAAGTATCCACGACCGATTATATAACCTTCTCGTTTTGGAAGTCGGTTAAAGTAAAAACAACCTGTGCTCTATTAAGTGCCGTAACATTATTATGCTAAAGATTTGTGAAGCAACATTTTTTAAAGCTTTAATCGAAGAGTAATAAAAATTAGATTACTTGAAAAGAATACTCTGGCCGCTGTACAACGCAGCGGTTCACGCAGTCCGTGTGAACGCTCTCTAAACGGGTGTATTGATTGAACTAATTTAGTATTTCGCTCAAATTGCTCCGTGATGGGTGCCAGCTGATGTCCACGCGCCAACACTGGCATGACAGTCCAACATCAATCGCCTGGCAGGCGGCCTTACACCCACTGCTGTCGCCTGTCTGTCTGTCTAATATGTGTCGTGAGTTACATGCATTTAGAGAGATGGAATGGTCACTTAACTTTTATTAAATGAAGGCCAAATTTTGCCAATGGTTTGGCACGCGTGATATCGCGAAAAATACGAATATTCTCTTAAGTCTCTTTTGAGAACATACTCGTACATGGGTGTATGTAAGGGAGGCTGTCCTGACTCCTGGGGTCCTGAACCCTTCCCTCCATTATTGCTATCCGTCTTGTTTGCTAGGTATATAAAACAGTAAAATCGGAGTGTCTGTACATTTCATATTTTTACAAAATAATCAATGAGCTAAGGGACAGTAATAGAACATATAACGACAAAAAAAATTCGTCTGTTAGTACGCGCCAATCTCAGGAACTACTGGACGGATTTGAATATTTTTTTTTGTTTGATAACTATTAAGACTAGGCAATACATAGGATACTTTTGATTGCTTTACCCTACGAAGTTGAGGGCATCTACTAGTTAAAAAAAAAGAAATAAATGAAATTAAGTGTACAGCATAATATAACATCGTCAAATATTATCATTGATGTCTGAAATTAACAATAATATCTATGGACGCTTCACACCACGTCAATCTGGCCTCGTGCTAAGTACCCGAGGGACTTGTGTTACAGGTACTTGACAACGGAAATATTTTAATACTTTTAAGCTATACTTACATATTTTAGATTTTTATTATATGATACACACATTTAATATATATCCATGACCCAGGAACATTGAAAAACTTTTTGTTCATTCGGCGGGATTCGAACCCGCGACCCCCGGCGTGAGCTACCAAAGTTCTCAACCACTGTGCCACACAGGTCGTTAAATTAAAAGGTGTCCTACACGGCGTGAACAAACATCGGGCAAAGGTGATGATGCAATACATTTTCAATCTTACGCCATGAACTGAAGGTGCATTTTAGATAATAATTTTGTAAATGGTCGTGTTTGCCAACCGTTTGTCAAACAAGACCTTCCTGCAATCCAATTTGCACCCTCAGTTCATGGCGTAAGATTGAATTGAGGGTGCAATTTGGATTGCATCAAAGTGCACCTTTGCGTGATGTTTGTTCTCGTCGTGTCGAACCCCCTTAAGATAGAAATATAAATTCTTTTAGAAATTTAAAATAAGTACGGGTATGAAATACGAAATTTATATTAAGTCTCAAGAACTCAATATTATGTCCTTAGCAATGATCACAAGTCACAAATATGTGATTATTTTTCAATAATTGGACCTCAAATATCTAAGTTAGGTTGAGGTTAGTACTTAGGTTTACCTAAGCTCGTTTCTTCGCCACCAAAGGTGACACTTAACAAGTTATTGTAGTGCCTAAGTGTTCTCGTTTACAACATACAACTTGCAAATTATTTTATATGTTAGGTTCTTTTGTATTTTGTAATGATAACCTAAAGAAATATGAAAAGGTCGCGCACTGCTTAGCAACTCAATATTACAAGAACTTTGGCTAAGGCCCGGTTTACATTTAATGAAGTACAGTACTGACTCAAGAAAATAGTCAGCTAAGTGTTAAGTAGCAATTGCTTAGTGACGTTCAAATGTAGGCGAGTTAAGTAATCATAAGTTGCTGGTTCGATTACAAGATATATCACAATAAATTGCCCAGCGTCTGCCTAAAAACCCATTAAATTTAATATTTTATTAAACACAACACCTATTGCATTTAATACTTTAATGAATTAAATATTATGATATGAACTGTACTAAACACAGACGTCTACACGCTGGTGAGTTAAGCTGGCGGGGTGCGGGAGACGCGAGAGGGGTGGCACTTCGCACTTAACTCGCCAAAAAATAAGATCACGTTTTATTCAAGCCAACTTAATTAAAAACTTACAACTTAACTCGATTTACCGTTCAAACGTCAAAAATAACTAAACACGCCGATCGCGCAAGTTAACTCGCAACTTAATTAAATTAAGTGTAAATCGGCCTTAAGAGACGATTATAGCAGCATTTATGAACCATTTGCATCATATGGACATAATTTTTGTACATTTTCCCAATACGTATTAAAATAAATCAATATTTACATTATTATTATATTTATTCCATCAAAATATTTCAGGTAAAAATATTTAAATCTAGTGGCACTGGTATACTCGTACACTGAATGGCATTTTAGTACATTTACCTAATGACAATTTTATTCCAATAGTAATCTAGCACTGCACTAGCACTTCGATTACACTAGATATAGAACTAGCTGACCCGGCAAACGTTGTTTTGTCATATAAATAATTTCCCCTAACATTTAGGGGGATGAAAAATAGATGTTGGCCGATTCTCATAGATACCGAATAAGTACAAAAGATTTCATCAAAATCGGTCAAGCCGTTTCGGAGGAGTATGGCAACGATAACTGCGACACAGGAATTTTATATATTAGGGACTAGGTCATAGAACTCCTTATTCATTAGGGATACACATTTAGAGATTTCGGCGTGGTTTTAAGAACCTAAAGCATACGTTACTACGAAAATTATATCATCCTCATCGTCACAGCTACTATAGCTTCATTCATAATGTGCTAATTCAATCTAACAGCTAGCTCCACGCAAAATTTTATCGAATTCGTTTAGCGGTTGAAGCGTGAAGAAAAAACAAACACACTTACAAATTCACTAGGTTACAAACTTTTAAATTTATAATATCAGTAAGATATTATATATTTGCCGTGGGAGAGCCATGCTTAGGCACGAATGGACCAAAGCATCGACGGCCTTGCAGAAAACTAGAGTGAGACGGCGTTGTGCTGCTTTTGTCCAGTGAGTGAGTTTACCGGTGGCCCAACTTCCCTAATCGTCTATATCTATTCCCATTTCAGGGTGCGTGCGCTCTTTACAGGCTGAGAAGCAGTACGTCGCTTGTCATATGAACGTGGACGTCTTGTATGTACAACTTACAAGGTCCTTTTATACGAATAAGAATGTATATTTTTATGAGCACTACAGCGACTGAGAAAGTACCGTATCTCAAAAGGTCCAAGCATGTCTGAGAGGATTAAGTACTATCTACGATGTTTATAGATTCAATAATTAGCTAAAATTACCAAATTAATATGTATACGGACCAACGGCAAAGCGTTTGCGTGATTTAGAGTGGTGACAGTGACATCTATTGGCCGAGAATTACAACTTCCGAATACTTCGCCCCGAGTCATGTCGAAGGACATTCATAGACACGGCCTACGCGTGTGTACGTCGCGACCACTGTACGGACACTAAAATTACTTCGCACACAACTAAGGCATGAGAATCGTAGCCGCATTTGATAAGAATATCGCGTCGTGGCAAACGGTTGGCCGCACCGTGTTATGTATAATTGCTATTAAATAAATATAGGCTTTTTAAGTAATTATATTCAGTTCATTTTTTAATTTAATAACTTAATTTTTCTACTAATAATTTTAATTAATCTGTGAATGGCAAGTAATGCACTGCATTTATGCCTATAGATAGCGCACGTCCTTGAGTAAAATTATACCCGAGGGACGTTGTTCTGCCGGTCTTTTAGACTGTGGCTGAGTACCTCGCCGTACACTCATTGGATTGGAATGATCATGTGCCGCCACTGCCCATTCCCTATTCTTTCATAAAAAGGCAGGCAATGCACATGCTACTCTTCGGATGTTACATGTGTCTACGGGCGACGGCAGTTGCTTTCCATCAGGTCATCCGTCTGCGCCCTTGCCCCTTAAATAACATAAAAAATGTATCATGCCTTGTGGTTCTCTATAGGTACAGGCATTATAATTTTGGATAATTAAAAAGGGTGAAATAATAATTATTTTTAACAGCAAATTAAAACCGATTTCCAAAGGAAAAATCAAAAATAATAAATAAGAAACTAAAAAGTAGTAAATAATATTTATTCTTTAATAGTGCCTGTTTCAGAATTCGGTGAGGCATCAGCCTATTTCCGTACACAATCTTCATACTTTTGAAGTCGGTACCAGTCAAAAATTTAAATTTAGACAAATCATGACATGTTAGGTGGTACCGACTTTAAAATTATGAGGATTATTTAGGGAAATTGGTTGATTCCTCACCGAATTCTGAAACAGGCATTATTAAAGAATACATATTATTTAATACTTTTTAGTTTTTTTATTATTATTTTTGTTTTTTTTTTCTTCGTTTTTTGGTTCTATGATCGATGGCTGATACATACGATAGCACCCGAGAACGATTGTAAAGGTCATATTCGCATCTGTCAGCTGACATTCGTCTATATTCGCCATCGATTGGCGAGTTGACAAAAAATACTACGGCCGATTATGTGGACGCTTGCACGGTGATCAATGAAACTGAATACCTAAATTGGATATGAAAAGTTGTATAACAGATGAACGCTCGACGGCAATGCACTGTGAAATAAACATTTTAAAGCGTACAGTCACAACCTATAAAGTAAAGTATGTGCAGCCCAGTCGCACGTTATGCCCGGGATACACAAGGCCAGTTAATCAAGCCAGGATAGCTAGACAGTTGCAATTTTAAATGTCTTGACTATCTGACACTAGCTTGTCAACGCATTTACTTAGATTACTGCCTTAAAAATGAATCTATATTTGCACGAAGCTGGAAATACAGACACTTATGCCCAGAATACAAGAGATCAGTTTATCAAGCCAGTACACCAAGCTAGTGTCAGTGAGTCGAGCTAGTATTTTTGGCTTCATTTAAACAAAACTTATCTTCATTTCATATATAGAAATCTAAGTAAAATCGTTGAATCCAAGACAGTTTTAATGTCTACAAGCTACTTTTCTGGTTTAAAAAACTGGACTTGTACATCTCGAGCATTACACTAGCTTGCTATCCTGACTTAAAAAACTGGCCTCCTGTATCTCGGTCAATAATCTAAGTTAATTCGTTGACAAACCCGTGTTGGCCATCCACGACAGTACAAAAGAGAATTATTTCACTGTACCCGACTCGAAAAACTACCTCGTGTATCTCGGGCATAAAGTGAATAAAACTTTTTCAACCAGTCGAGCGGACCAACTAATATGGGTAGTTTTACATACTCACACTTCAAAGACATTAGTCCTGTGAGATACCATCAACACTAAGAAACTTGCGCTTTGTGGGGCTTTTAGTGATGTGAAACTTAGCAACCACTTTGTCGATATTTATTCTGTAGTTTAGAGTTAAGGAAGTTATTTTAAAAAAAGTAAAGATGTGTAAAGAGAACACACTTTGATAGAGGATATACGACAATAACAGAAAAACGCTTAATAGGGAATATGCATGGTTTTTTATTATTTAATTAAATAAATCTTACGTTATTGAAAAACGATGTAGTCCAAT
>JAOTAV010083921.1:0-12166 GCA_026546445.1 Cyclargus thomasi | reverse complement strand
TGGGGTTAGACGACGTGATGTACGCTGCATTATTTATACTATTGTATATTATTGTGTGTTTAATAAAGAATTTGAATATTAATTTCATTTTAATAAACACCCGATCAGCACCAGATGGATCCACTTCCTCGTTTCCATAAAAAAGTTTATTAATGGTTTAAAAATGAGGGCATATGCATAATAGGTAACATTACCGGCGCGTGCGCAGCTAGCGAAGCGCACTTCCTGCGCAGGTGGGGCGTTAGTATGTTTTTTTTATGACAAATTTCAAGACGTCTATAGACTTATGCCCATTATTTTTTGGTTGTATGTTGGCAGTGGGCATTAAGTGGTATTTGTAGACAACTGTGTATTTTTTAATGACATTAGGGGCATGCAAGCAGATGGGCTACCTGATAGAAAGCAACTGCCGTCGCCCATAGACACTCGTGACATCCGAAGAGTCGCCAGTGCGTTGCCGGCCTTTATGAGGGAATAGAGAACGGAAATAGGGATAATCCCACGATTGGGGACGTTGGGCCACTGGTAAACTCATTGAACGAAACACAGCAAAACGCCGTTTCACGTCAGTTTTCTGTAAAGCCGTGGTTTTACTCCGGTCGAGCCAGCCCATTCATGCTGAAGCATGGCTCTCCGACGGCAATGAGCATCCGTATTATGGCAACGAAAACTGTGACTCGAGAATTTTATATATTAGATAAATGTTATTTAAATATTTTTTTAGGACCGTTGCAGTAAAATATAATTTTAATTCTGGTTAAACTTCTTCAACAAAAAATTAAACTACACATTAAATTGATTATTGATAAAAACAAAGTAATGAAGACATAACGTGGGCATTATATCCCACTTGTGGGACTTCCGTATCAGATGTCTGTTGCGGCTCGGATTTTTTCCAGAATTTAACAGTGTCCCGTTTCATTAACGAAACTTTCTAGTTTATATTACAATTTGAATTCAACAGAAAATGGAAGTAAATATAGGTTAGGATCAAATCCTGCCAAATTTTGACACCCCCTTCCTGATGAACTGAGGATGTTTAAAGCCGAAATTGCAATATTACGAAGTAATTGCTCCGCAATTGATTTTCGTATACATATTTTTTGTGCTTTATAAAATAGTTACTTTAATATCAATTCAAAATGATTGTGAAATAATGTTTTGTAAAGTTATTATTTATGGGCAAAAAAGTCAGAATGAGTTATTTTTATTGTGTGTTCATAAAAGGCGATATGGATTATATAACTAAATGGTTCGTGTAACATTACCCTTGGTCCTGGCAGCCAGTTCCATTTTGCTTGAACTTGGCTTGACACACGTGTCTACATTTTTGAGATTTTGTATAAACTTTTGTACCACGAATAAAGTTTGGCAATATTGCGTATTTGGCCTTTTTAGAGGGTTTAAAATCGCTCCCAATGGATGTTAGATAAGATTTCGTAAAAAAAAATACTATTATTATAATACTGATATACATAAAGTGAGGTAAAATAGTTATGCATGTGATGCACAGAGGTCGCCACACCGCACTCGTTGGTACTGACCGCGTCAAACACATTATGATGTTCGCATGTGACTTTATCGATCTGGTGGACGGACAGCATAGCAAAATCTAGACAGTTACACCCGTTGTGAATGATTTAGCACTCTTTAAAACAACATTTCAAGTGGTGCATGGGACAAGATTTTAAATGTCCGTTTTCTCGCAACGCAGTCGATCTGGTCCAGAGATTTGAAAAATTCAATACGTCTGGGAACATTAATGTGTATGGAAATATGCACGATATTTAAAAGCATCCGTGCTTGAGATCAGAAAATGTCATTGGTACAAGCCTCCACCCGGGATCATACCTTTCAATTGTGAAGCAAATGTCTAAACACCAGGCCATGCACGCTCACGACAGCAGAACAGGCATTCAGATATTATGGCGATGGGTGAATTGGCTTTGATATCCTAATATCATTCTTGCGACTGAGGATCTGATAAGAAGCTGGTCGAGAAGAGGACAACGATGGAGCAGAATTTCGGTAGACTCAAGACACCCGAAGTCTGTACCATCAATCTAAAGACTTCGGTAAGCTCACTCACTCGATCACAAGCTCTGGTTCTCGCTGGTTTTTTTATGGCATTTCCCCGGTCGAGCCAGCCTACTATTGTCGAAACATTGCTCCTCCACGGCATTTTGTATGCAACATATAGCAGCAATCTTTAGACTAGTAAAATTTTCCAATTTAACGTATCAGTTTTGCACACCATACTTATCTGTTTGAAACCGCGACTAACGACCGCTCGCCTGTGACCACGGTTCGGATTGAAATTACTACATTATCTCCCTGACCGTACTTATTGGTTGTGCACATACGATCGCTAATGCAAATATATTCCCAATTACACCAGCTTGGAAAATTGCAATGTTCGTTGTAAAGAAAAATGGTGAATACGGTGCTAGCAATGGAGATAATAGTAGTACTAATAATTCAGAGTGTAAATGATCTGACGAAGTAAATAAAGTACATCTACGACTTCAAAGTATTATATTTTTGAAGCAACAGCTAATTGGAACGTGGACAAAAATTCGATTTCTTTGCGGTAATCAGAAAATCACCGCCTCCACGCAGCGAAAGCAAAAATGAATACCTCCGGGACTACGCTCGCGCTGAACCAAAAAATATAGAAAATATTTGCCTCAGCATCCACAATATCCTTTCAATACCCACTCAAAAATTGACGAGCATTGTTTCCATTATGAAGATTAAAACATCGGAATAACGGAAAAAGCCACTTTGATCGTCGAAAAACGACGAGCCCAGGGAGCGACTTTCCACAAAACATTCAATTGTATGATGAAGTAAAAAATATTAACTGACATAATATCGGTACGGTGCATTCCGAACAATCCGACGAGCGAGAAATATAAAAAGAGGTTTCAGCCAATGAAAGTATTTGCACGTATGTCAAACCAACATAAGGAGACCCCCGAGCCGGCGCCAACAGAGCACAATACCGACGGCGCGCAAAAGGTGCACGGGTCACTGCTGTTTGGATGTTTCTGGGGCAACAACAATATCGCAATTTATCAAACGAGCCTTATTGTTAAACTCCCCTCCGGGTTTTGGATGCGTATCCTTCCTCCCTATGCACCCCGCATAATCTACACGCAATTATACCTCTAAACCCCTATACGTTACGGCCGCTATTCCTCCGAATGCTCCAACGATGCCTTCACCGCGTAGTTGTATATCTAAATCATCATAAATATACGGCGAAGGGTCGCAGGTGATGTTTTCATTAAACTTTTTCGGAGGATTAACTTTTACGTTTATTTCTTTCAGGGTAGGCATTAGCCTGTCGTTTATGCCTTCTCTATAGCCATTAAATGCAACCGTCCGGTAAGCCCGCCTTTGTAAAATACAGCCTCGGAGAATTCTATTAAGCGTAATTTTGGCTTTTTACTAATCAAAGAAAATTACAGCGAAAATGTTCGTTAAGATTCGTCTGAGGAGTAATATCGTTTTATTGCTTCGCAGCCGTAACTTGTTAATTTGTTCGGCTATCTTTTCATTACGAGCAGATTAAAGGTAAGTTTTTAATTGATATTCCGTATTAAGATTGCATTTCTGTCTTATTAAGATTGTCAAGATTACATCACTAATAGAAGGTTTTTAATACTCTAACAACTTTTAACGAAATCGTTGTAGCTACAACTTAACTTGTAATTTATTCAAATTCTGCAAACAAAACAAAATCCAACGTAATAAACATCAAAGCGAAAATGAGAAAAACTTTTAAATGACGCAATTAAAACGGAAATCAGAATTGAAAAAATCCCCCGAACCTCATCGGCCGCGAAGCGTATTCATTGAATTGTAGATTATAACACAAAACCTCCATTACCATCCGAAATAAATGATCACATTAAATATAAATACTACGGGGAGACGAGAAAAATATAGAAAAATTTCTAACAAATTACATCGGAACAAATAAGCCGAGCGGAGACAATATTACAAAGGGAAGGAATGGAAGCGGAGGTTTCAATAATAAATTATCAAAGGAGGCCATTTGCCGGGCCCTCGCGGCCGCGTGAGGGCTGACACCTCCCGTCTTACTCATTGTCGACGACGTACAAGGTACAGGTGGTAGCGTAATTAACGTAGAATTGGGCAAGGTACAAAGTAAATCTGGTGATCGTTAAATTACGCAGCGATCACAAAATAATTGCAAAGATTGCGCAATGTACACATCTAAAGTTTATATTTAGACCTGTCAACATAAAATTGGTTGTTATGTTTTGTTTGTTTGGTTGCATAGTTTGACATATAATTATGATCACTAACAAAAGGATTGTTAAGATATTAAATTGAAAAAAAAAACGGCTAAGTACGAGTAGGACTCGTGCACGAAGGGTACGATGTTAAAGCAAAGAAGTAAAATCTGTGTATTTTGTAAAAGAGCCCACCTTAATTATTAACTTTTCTAAGTTTGAATTTTATTGCTGATTACTAAAGTATAATTATACAACTTAGTATTTTGTGGAAATTTTCGAGCGTATCCCTGTTGCTATTTTTGATATCGAGCAAAAAATAGCAAAAACATCACGTTTGTTGTATGACAGACCGTATTAATGAAATTTATTTTGTTTTTAGCATTTTTTTGCTATAGCGGCAACACAAATACATTCTCTGTGAAAAATTTATCTCTCTAGCTATTCTTTCTTTCTAGGTTCTTGAGATACAGAGTGGATACAGACAAACGGATAGACGGATAGATGGACAGACAGGCAGACACACAGACAGACCGACAGACATCGAAGTCTTAGTAATATTGGGTACCGACCCCTTAAAATTCACCAGTCAACACTGCTTAGGAGTACTTTTTTATAACTTACTAAGGGTTCTCAGAAATTCGAACAATTTGAACGATATAAAAAGTCTCATGATCGCGTAACGGAATCAAACGCTTCCACTCCAACCTTGCACCAATCTTATTAATTCCACACAAAAGTTTCGAGCGTTATTAAAACTTTGTATGCGAAAGTTTAAAATTGGGAACACACGATGATTAAATGATGATGATGACGTTTGTCAAGAACAGAATGGCGGCTTTGACAGAGACAATCAGGGTGAAATATGTTGATGTTATCACCGGGGGACAGTAAATGTGTGTTTTGTTTTGGCGACAAACGAACGGGTGAAAGAGACGGAAAGATTCATAATGCCCCATTATACGATGAGATCGATAGGGCCAGATCAGTCCGACCGACACTGAAATATATTTATTATGATTTTCAAAACCTACATTTTGAATACGACAAAAATTCTGACATAATCGTCGTTGAAGTTCTAACACCACATAAGTCACTTTTTGGCTATTTTTAGTCATTTTGATGTCGTTTAGCAGAAAATCGGAAAACGCATCGTTTAAGTTAATCAGGCACACGTGTGAACTAACAAAAACTTGTACAATTTTTAATTATAAAATCTCATTAGTACGGTGATTTTAAATACAAAAGTCAATCAATTGTTTCGCTCTCCTTTAAAGTTGCCACTTTAGACTTACGTGGTGTTAGAACTTTAACGACGATATGTCAGTCACGCCTAGGTATTGTTCACACTACATACTCGTATTTTAGGGTTCCTCTTCATAATCGCCGTCTACAAACGATAACACGCGAGTACGATTGTGTGGAGGGCATGCTCGCCTTCGGTCGCCGATCATCGTCGTTGATCGCCTTTCTTTTTATATATAAAAATAAGAGGGCAAACGAGCAAACGGGTTACCTGATGGAAAGCAGCTACCGCCGCTCATAGACACTCGCAACATCAGGGTTGCATGCGCGTTGCCGGCCTTTTATGATATTCAGGGGGCAAGCGAGCAGACGAGTTACCTGATGGGTAGCAACCGCCGTCGATCATGGACACTCGCGACATCCGAACAGCGTTGCCGGACTATGAGGAAATAGGGAATGGGAATAGGGATAAGGGAAGTTGGACCACCGGTACACTCACTGAACGAATCACAGCACAACGCCGTTTTACGGCAATTTTCCGTGGGGCCGTGGTATCACTCCGGTCGAACCGGCTCATTCCGGAGCATCTGCTCGCTTGCCCCCTGACTATGATAAAAAAAGATTGCATTTTATCGGTCCGAAACGATCTCGTTCTCGGCTGACGGTGTTGGCGGACGCCGTTACATAAAACCTGCATCACATTCGGACACGATTTCTTCACACAGCCTAAAAATTCCGCGTAACATATTACTACTAGAGAAATGTTTTGGTGATTTTTATTTTATTTCATGAAATCAAAAATCAAGAAAGCAATTCATTACGTCTTCGGCGTACACTCATGATTGTAACTGCTAAGTTTTCAAGACGATTTCGATCGAAATTCGATCTTAACCACCTTCGCTAGAGTCTAAACTCCAAGTATCGTTGATCTCCGGTAAACTCGCTTAGGATCGTAAGAAAATCGTTTTTATTAAATATTTTCTCCCTCAATACCATCTATGGAAGTCCGACAGAGGATGCCTGGCGTTCCGCGCGGTCATAATGCTGGAAATGTCTGAAATGAGGAAATACTTAGAAATATTCGGATAGATTCGCTTGAAAAATGTTACTTTCAGCTCGATTTTAGGCAGCATCAGCATCATGCTGATGCTGTTGGTGATGTTGCATCTTAATTCACGGATATATTTAATTGGGTAAGACAAAAATCCGCAGGGAGTGTCCGTGCTAATAATTTAATCCGGGCGGTTTTTATCCGCAACTCTGTAAGACATTTAATTCGATCAGAGTATCCGCACTTGCGGTAAAGAATCCGCCAAAAATCTCGTGCTTCCGAAATAACGGATTTTAGAGTTGGGACAGTCCTTTAAGTTCTGGCTAAATCTAAATCTAATTATTTGTTATACCAATGAAATAAGGTGTTTAATTGCAGTATAAAGTAGCCTATGTCCTTCTCCAGAAGTGAAGAAAGGACAAACAAACACACTTTTCAATTTATATATTATAAATTGTGTGTAGTGTGTATAGTGCTTAAGGACCATCCACAAAGTACGTCACACAAATTTCAAGATTTTAGGATCCCACCCTCCCTTGTCACAGGTAGTGACATTTCTGAGACCCCTCCTCCCTATTGTGATGTCACAAATGTTTGATGACATTGAAACCACCCCCAAAATTTAAGATTTCCATAAAAATTGTAATATGATGTCAAAAACCTAAAGACCTACTATCTACCTATACCTGTCTCACCATGTCACACTTCGTCTAATACCCTGTTTAAAAAATTGCATTTCTGTACAATCTACGATTGACGACCGCAACGAAGTGATGATACAACACGTCGTTGTCAATACCGCGAGCGGTTTGTAAGGAAATGTCAAATTTTGACAGAGGGTTAATGACCGATCAGATAGACCGAGAGCACGGTAGATTCAACAACAATTGAGCCCTTCAACAGAAGGTATTACTAACAAATGCATAACCGTAACTCCGACCGCGGTTCACAATAACTCAACTTCCACAATAACTACAATTTTCCCGTCAGGAAGTTATTTCAACTTTAAAGCCCTCCCCACACGGCCGTCCTTTGAGCTCGTGTGTGGGGGTCTTATATTTATAGACGTCATATCCAGTACACTGCGGTACGAGGTCGATCGCTTTGTACTCTGTAATTGATTTCGAAACTGTAACGATAACTCATCTCTGAGGCTAACAGGTACAATCAATAGTGTTTAATTATAGCTTTGATTTCATTCATTGAGGGTTTCACGAAACTGTTAATCTCAATTATTTTTCAAAATTAAACATATTATATACATATGTATATTAATACGTGAGAGGAAAACTTTGTACCCCTTTTTACGAAAGACGCGTAGATGTAAAAGCATGAAATTTCTCCCAGTTATAGTACTCACAGTTGATATACAGCAGGAGCGTCGATTTTTTAAAATAAAATTTAATGGCCTTTGTAACGAGGCCTTTATGCCAAACTGAAGTCTGTGATTGAATTGAGAATATAAATTATAGTTTTTTATACCTCCTTAACACGATGTATTAAAATATTTATGGTCGAATTTCGACCACAGGGCGACCTCTAGTAATTTTAATTGCGCAATTAATTTTTTTTTTCAAGAGCGGGGTTCCTACTTAGTTTAATTTATCGCGTGAAAACTAGCCCAGCTTTGATCGTGTAGGACTAGCTTTAGTATTTTAGTCAATGATTAAATTAAAGTTTAGTTATGATTCAGTGTCTCTAATCGACTGTTGGACTCAACTCACATAGGGTCGTAGTCGAAGTGTCACGACACGACTTGTTTTTCGACTGACACATTGAATCATAAAATTACTTTTTTTAAAATTCCGTGAGGACGCTCCCTTTTAGAATTATCAAGAAAATCAATGAAAATCGAATCCATAAAAATCGATAGGGTGTACATAATTTTAGCGAAACACAGACAATTCCCCGCGACATCCCGGGGCCGATAAAATCCCGGGCTCGACGTTTAAAATAAGAACGAAATGCGACTCGCCACAGCAATTTTTGATATAATTCAATATTGACGATTCCAGAGAATTTCGCCCGTTTTATTTTTGTTTGTTTTCAATATATTTGGTGCTCGGGAAGAAAACCCAGTAATTCGTTTCGTTGATATTTTTATTTATCGGCATTCGACGGTTAAGTTCGAATAATATTGGACGAGAATTTTAAATGCTTTCCAGGCGAACATTCCCCTAGAAAAGCAATTAATATGTTATGTATTTACCGAAATGTAATTCGCTTGTATGATTTCATAAATTTTTATTTAGTTTTATAAAAGAAATAAATCTTGGGGAGTTCTAAAGTAATTATGTGGCGTACAGCTGTTGCCGTTGCTAAATAACCCCCTGGCTTACAAAAAGGTATGGAAAATGCAATTTGTGTAAAGGCCCAGACTGCACGATATCTTTAAAGCCCCAACACCAGTTTCCGCTGCGGAAAGCCTTTTTGTCGTCGAGCAGAAATATTTTCCCAGCTATTCCTTTTATGGATGGAGTTTTTTTTTCATTTATTTAATATCTGCACAAATTATTATTTTTGCTCTGAGCATACCCTTGTAATGGCTCGTTATTATGACACTGAGAAAGTTTGATTTAATCATCAGGTCTCCCAGTCTCATGGACACAAAAGATCTTAGCCCAACGCCAATTCCATGATGAACCACAAATGATCCAGCAAAGCGCCGTCACACAATCCCAAATATTTCTCAGATTATCCACCGAAATATCGGATCGTTAACGTAAACATACCGTCACATAGGCCAAGAGCCGTCACATAGGCCGGTATCAAAGGGCTCAGCTCGCGGGATCTCGTTACGCCGGCGGAAATTAATGTTTCCCCAAGATGTTCCGTAATACATATTCTATCGTATTACGCGTACGCCAATCAATCTGGCGTGTAGGGTGACTATTATTGCCTCTCTTTTGAAGACATTTCGTAACTATACATTATAATCTGTGGGGAAAGTACATACCGATTTATTGAGTTTTTAATATGAAACAAGTGTGCGGAAAGTATGTTGTTTAATATTATATAATTTTTTATCCAATAACTTAATCAATATTTTGAGCTGTAAAACAGATAAAATATGTTAAATATTTTCATATGGAAAATTATTTTGGTATAACGTTTGTGTGCAAATTTCGATGGCACGTACCTTTAAACACACATCTATGACCGACGAAAATTGAAAACTTTTTACTACGTCGTGGGGATTCGATCCTACGACCCCCGGCTTGACCTACCAACGCTCAACCAATGAGCCGCAGAGGTCGTCGACGGAGGTTATAAATAAAACGTAAAATAAAATGTCACACTCTTATTCTGACACTCCTCCTTATGAGCACTATCCACAAATTTCAAGAACTATGGAGTCTCTACATTTTCGGCAAGACGGTAAGTCCTCATTAGACCTTTGTTCTGTACTCTAGGGCTATTATTAGTAGATATTACGAATTGATATTTTTAATATAACGTGAAAATAATAAATTATATTATTATAATAACACAATCTGATATCTCCAAGTTCTATCAATAGAAAACGATCCATACTAATATTCATATTCCTTAATATTATGAATGCGAAAATAAAAGTGTCTGTCTGTTACCTCTTAACGCCCAAACCGATGAACCGATTCTGCTGGAATTTGGTATGGAGATTGAGAGACATTGAGTGCAAGGGTAAGCATAAAGGATACTTTTTATCCCGGAAAAATGTACGGTTCCCGCGCGATACTATGAAAATAAATTACCTAATAACTAATATTATAAACGGGAAAGTGTGTTTATTTGTCCTTCCTTCACGCCCTAACGAAGCAACCAAAGGAATTGATTTTTGGCATAGACTTAGTTAAAAGGATGGAGAGTAACATAGGTTACTTTTGGTTTTAAGAAAACATTCCGTTTTTAAAAAATAGAATTTCTACCAATTTTAGAATACAAAGCCAGCAAATTATATTTTTTTCGTAGCGTAAGCAAAAAAGACAAACGTCCATACAAACTTTGCATTTACGTTAGTTCGATCACTACCCTTCCTTAAATTTAAATAATTTTTAAACTTAAAGTTATTTAATTATTGACATTATATAATTAGTCCCATACAAACAAAAATCACCGTTACGCTACAACTGAAACCGGTATTTTTCTTCTACCCAGGTATTTAACGTGTAAGTTCCACAGACACGATCCAAAGTTAAACAGATATTCGTAACTTTCAAATTGGACCCCCTATTGACGTTCTGATCCAAGAGTTCCCAACCTCGTCTTGGTCAGGACTCATAAGTTCGAGAGCTGATAGCAAATTTTGAGTAGGTATTTGAGGCAGGCTGACAATCTATATATATATTTATAAAAGAAAGTCGTGTTAGTTACACCACTTATAGCTCAAGAACGGCAGAACAGATTTGGTAGGAAGGTAGCTTAAAGGCAGGAGACGGACATAGGATACTTTTTATCCCGTTCGATAGCGTTCGATTTTCCAATAAAAAAAAAACACAATCTGCTTATTTATTGCCATTAAGGCGGAACAAAGTTCGCCGGGTCAGCTAGTTGGTCTATATAACTCTCCTATTACACCCCGATACGGCACTGCAGACCTGGCTGATGAGAAGAGGGGCCTACCCTAGATTTTACCTAAATTAAAAAAAAATGTGTCAAACATATATTAAAGGCCATATTATGTATTTTTATATGTTTTAGTTGAATATCTAAAGAACAGAAAAAATAATAAGCCAGATGATTAAGTGGCGATCTTAACATTGCCAGGCGAGTGCAAAAATAGTTTGCGAAAACTGCTTGCAAATTATTATGTACTAGAAATTAATTTAATATAGTATTGTTCTTCTCACCAGCAGGTGTGCATTTCCGTATTGGGGTGTAATACGAGATATACATTACAACGTTTTAGCTTGCCTCAAATACCTACTAAAAAATGCTACCAGCTCTCGGTTTATTAGGGGCCCTACTACAAAACGACTCGAATGCATCGATAAGCAGCATCCTGTTGCAATGGACAGAATTCTTAGGGCCTGTTTCACCACTTACTGATAAAATTTCTGATAGGTTATCCACAACTTTGACAGAATCTTAATACAACATCTGTTAAGAAAGTTGTGGATGGATTATCCGACACTTATCAATCAATAACAGGTGTGAAACAGGCTTGAAGCTTTGTCGAAATTGTCAAACCCTGTACCAGCGTCGATTTTTGACTTTGTTGAAGAATTTTCTTCGTAATGTCAATTTTGGTCTTTCTCTACTAGTATATTTATTATAAATTAGGTATTGCCCGCGACTACGTCCGCGTGAAACTTAATAAATTATCCCGTTTTTATAATATTTCGTGGTTACTTCTCGGCTTCTATTGGTCGTAGCGTGATGTTATATAGCCTATAGGCCTTTCTCGATGAATGGACTTACCAACACAATATTTAGTTGTATTTATATTATCGTAATAAAAAAATAATAATTAAGTCTGGCTCTCATATAATGTTTGCCCTAATATGGTACGGAAACCTTCGTGCTCGCGGTCGACGGCGTTAGTTATCATATACTAGCTGACCCGGCGAACTTCGTACCGCCTTAGCGTAGAAATGATGCACTACTTTATATTGTGTACCTGAGC
>JAOTAV010083910.1:0-12170 GCA_026546445.1 Cyclargus thomasi | reverse complement strand
ATTCTGTATATCTTTTAACCCACTATCGTAATAATTTGCATTCAATAAATTTTGTTTTACACGCATATTCCCTATTTAGTGGGTGGTAATAACATTTGATTTCGTCTCATCGTCGGATGGCACGAATTCTACCTACTGATAACCGACGAAGCTGTTAAATTCTTAGGTCCTAGATTTTAGATCAGTACTCCCACTAATACAATTTAATACGAACGCGTGCAGCATTTTGCTATGAAGAGTAAATACAGACATTCGAATTTTTTATATACTAGATAATGCCCGCAACTCCGTTGCGCAAAAATTCGTTATCGCGCGGGATCCATACATTTTTCCGCAATAAAAAGTATCATATGTCCTTCCCCTGGATTCAAAGTATCTGCATACGAAATTTCAGCAAAATCCGCTAAGTTGTTTAGCCGTAAAGAGGTAACACATAGACACACACACACACACTTTCACATTTATTATATTAGTATCAATATTCTAAGCTATGAATTAAATCTTCCATTAAAAGTAACAATGTTTTTGCAAATTTTGAACCAAGAAGATTGGACTACTGAATCTCTTTCTCCCATACTAACTTTAACCCCTATTTTTCCCCCTTAGCAGACGAATTACGAAAAATCTCTTCTCATTAGTCACCTTCGTCATACGTCAAACGCTCTCCCCAAATTTCATGTTTCTACGGTCAGTGGTTAAGGCTGTAAGTTAATCCTCAAATGCGTATAATTCAGGACAAAGGATTTATACATACAATGATAATAAAGATTAGCATTACCATGAATATCATGGAAGTATGGATATGGAAGCATGGCTGTTTCTTGTGCATTCCATCATCACTCACTTGTCAAGCACGAATGCGAGCAGCGTGACGCTGGGTATCTCCGTCGCCGACGTCAGAGTAAAGGTTATGAAAAAGTCCAGGCCGAGGCCCTCCGACATCCGCACGAGGCCGTCGAAGATCAACGCGCACGCCATGTAGATGAGCACCAGCAGCACCGCCATGTTGCGTAGTGGCCCGCTGCGCATCAGGTCCGCGATGGACTCCGACGTGTTGCGCGTCTGGTTGGATTTTATCTAGAAGTGAAGGTGAACTTTCAGTGGGCACTATTAAAGAAATTGATTTATAGTTAGCAGTGGTGTATTTACCCTAAGGCCACTAGGGCCAGAAGGGGTAAAGGCGAGGAAATCTATAGGAGCCCATGGCGCCATCTTGAAATGCGCCCCAGATAGTTCATTTGTTAGAGCGACGTGTGTCCGTCGATCCTTTTGCTGGATTTACTGACCTATCAAATTGTGACATTGGACATGACAACTCACCACAAATTCGTCCATTACTTCGTCTGGTACTTTTGTGCCGTTGATTCTCTCGAACCGTCTCAGCACTTTCACAGCCTGGTTGACGCGACCTCGCGATGTTAGCCATCTGAAGAGGTCAATCGAAAATATATTAAATAAATAACGTGATACAAGCCTAGGTACAGTGCGAATATAGGTCGGTGGCTTAAATGATACACGAAAAAGTTCCTGTTATCTCATGTGAGATTTACCCTAGAAGTAATTGATTGTATTGTTGGTTCTTGGTGAAAATCCATGTTCAACGTTATGAGGGCGATAAAAGCTAAATTGACTATTGCATAATTCTGTTACATACTTGATAATAAGCTACGAATCATTTCATTTTTTAAACATGGATACTACATTATATATGTGAGCGTCTGTTGTAGCGAAAACACGATAGCTTAAAATTTTCTCGATAAAAAAATCACAAGGATCCCTCTAATTTTCATGCATATTTCTTCGTTTCGCATCGACATCGACACATCGACGGACTCAGTATTATAACACACGATACAAAAGTCTGTTATCGAGTTTCCTTAGAAGCGATTTTTTTTTAATTTTGTATATTTATCGAGTTATTAAGAAAAAACTTTTTTCGCGGCGATTCCGCGTCGTTCTGTTTCACCTGACATATGAATGACGGTCGTAAGTGTGAAGAGAGAAAGACGATGTTTTATTTTTTGCTTTATTCGCCCCCTTAATGAAACTCACTTTTTACTTGCACCGTTTCCACTATATTCACTGTAATTTTTAATTTATAACCATTTTATAAGAAATACACGACCGGTTTCGAAATACATCATCATCAGATGTATTTCAAAACCGGTGGTGTAGTAAAAAGTGAGTTTCGTTGATGTTTCAACATTTTAGACGTATTAATAACCTTTTAGAGAGTATTCCTATAAAAAAAACTATAAGGGAAAGACCAAAGGTACCTGGCGCTCTCCGGCACGGTGAACGGCACAGCCAGGACCACGAGCATGGGTAACGACGTCGCCCAGACCAGCCGGCGCCAGCTGCCCAGCCACAGCGCCAGCCACGGCAGCGCTATGCACCCGCTGCCGAAGTAGATGGCGATCGACATGTTCGCCACCCACGTCCGGTACTTCATGCCCACGTACTCTAACACTGGAGGAGAATAGGCAGGGGGGTGAGGGAAATATTATAGAAAAGCCTGTGCACCTCTAGGATGGTGAGGCTATTTCAAAGGTTCTAGTAAAAGTATGTCAGCATTTGCTTCGTACAAAATGTTACGTCTGCATGTAGAGAAAGGTGATGAGGTACACGGAAATTTAGAATAAACTTACGAACTGTCATCAAATACCTAATGTCTGAACTGAACCGAAGCGAGACCTTTGGTTCGCATTTGAGAGGGTGCAGGTTCAAACCCCGGTAACATTTTCCGAGACATTTTCCGATCTCAAGAACATAATACTCATACTCATTGCCGTAGAGAACAATGCTTCGGTACGAATGGGCCGGCTCGACCGGAATGATACCACGGCCTCATAGGAAAACTGGCATGAAACGGCTTTGTGCTATTGTTTCGTTTAGTCAGTGAGTTTATCGGTTGCCCAACTTCCCAAATGCCCTATCTCTATACCCATTCCCAATTCCCTCATAAAGGCCGGCAACGCACTTGCGACTCTTCGGATGTTCCGAGTGTAAATATGATAAAATGTAAATTAAGTGTAAATAGCATTTAAATTAGTCTAGATTGCGCCGTCATGATTTTGCTCGGTCATGATATGGTCATGATAATTTACCTGAGGCATATCTACTATTACAGATTATACAGTGGAGAAAATATAATATATCACAGATCTGCCGTCCTGAAATTTAAATGCCGTTAACCAACACCTGGTAGATTCCGACATTTTGATGCCATCATAATCAGAAGAAAAAGCTCTATCGACGTGTATTAACAAAATTTTTGTAGCTTTTATAGTCATCGATTTATTAAAATTAATATTGCCGTTATGAAGTACCAAGCCCATAGAAAAACTGCGGCGTTTTTTGCTCATAACTCAAATAGTACTTTTTGTTCTTAGCGGCATTTTAGCTTGAGGACGGCAGGGATTAAAATTTATTATTGATCATTAGCCGAACCATGTTTCTAATAATTGATCTAATTAGCTTAATTTTCTTTATCTGGATTCAGCTATAAGAAATGTTCTGCAAATACAGATACCGAAGTGTTATCAATGTTTGTGAAGGATTTTCAACAGAGGCTGGTAGGCGAAACTTGATAAGATTAAGAACACGATCTGTATTTTGGTAGTTAATCGGCTGGTATTACTTCTTATCAGATATTATCAGCTCTTTTTATCGTATTTACCCTAAAACCACAAATTAATTATGAAATCAATCAATGTGGTTGGAGTCTGGAGATCCTGGAAGCCCAGAAACGTAGTCGCAATATGAGGAGTTATAAATGTTTTTAAAGAGAATTAAGATCTCGGAAATTGTTATAGCATGATTTGAGCTCTACTCTCAAACGGCTCATTGAAATCTTTGCCTCGAACGAATGATGCCGTCGTATTCTAACAATGTCTTTTAACATTTGTTAGAGTACGACACAACTTTGACATTCGATCGTTTGCATTTCAAAACGGTTTCGGAGCGCAGCCTCTGGATAGTAATCCGTTAGTTCTTGGTGAGTGCTAATCGCTTCAAACGCAGTCGAATGTTTTCTTGGTCTCCAAAAAAACCCACCCAAGATATAAATGGTCATGAAACAGCTGTCGTAGGCCATTCCAACCAAAAACCGCGTGAAGGCGAAGTCCCAGAAGTCCGTGGTGTAGATCGTCGCAATGCCACCCACCAGCGCGATCATGTTGGCACCTGAAAATGTAACACTTAAAAAAAATACTTTCTTCAGCAAATCAGCCCTAAGAGCTTGTGTGATGATGTGCGAAAAGGAATCAAAGATTAGGGCCAGCTGTAAGCTCTACCAGGCACCAGCGGTTTGGTCGAGATTGCTTCGGCGCCCTCTAATTTCGATTTAAATTTACACACAAGTTTACTCGGTGCCATGCCATGCCCAGTGTCACCCCCTCCTACTCCTACAGCCTAACTAAATGTAAAATAAACCTATGCAGCTGTAGCTAAGCGTTTACAGTACGGCGATGGCTTTCAAGAGCCTATAAAGTTACTCGAAGAGTATTTAGAGTAGATTTTTGTAAAGCTTTCGCTCCTGCACACTAAAGGGACCGCTAGCTGTCCCACACTCTAACAGAATCTACTATGAGGGCTCATATTCGTATAAGGCTGCGCAACTATAGAATAGTCTGCCAGATTATATTCGTGATACATCCTCGGTTAACACATTTAAATTAAGGCTTAAACGGTACTATTTGTCGCAGGCATAAAATTTCAACTACATGAATGCTTTTTTTTTCACGTATGAATCAACTTTGATATAATTACGTTCATTTATATTATATGTCAGTATTGTATAAGTATGTTTATTATATTATTATGTTACATTTATATTTATTTAGTATGTTATAGTATTAAGTTATAGGATTTAAGTGGTAGTTTTGTCTTTATTGTACTAGTTTATTTATATATTGTGTCTTCAATGTACATTGCCATGTTTTTCTCACAATAATATTTGTTCTAGTAACAGTGGTTTGCTGAAAGAGATCTCTCAAAGTATAAACACGCCAATCTAATATTGTCACTTTTAAATATATAAATTTAATAAATACATAAAGATTTATTAGAAACGTAGACGTTCTTCAATATTTTAAAACACAAATCAAAATATATTTCCTTTATAAAGTTACACTACTTTCGCAATAAAATTCTTACCAACCAAGGCTGGGACTCTCCCGAAGCGATCGGCCGTCCATCCGAAGAACACTCCACCCACCAGGGAACCGGAGAAAAACGCCGCCTGCGCTGATGGGATGAAGCCAGCGTTGTCGCATACCCAGTCCCTCTGAATAAATAGAATTTCAGTTAGAATGGGGTAAGCTGTAAGACTGTGAATGACCGATTCATGTATCATTATTATTATGGCCATCTATTACTATTGTAGATGTGCCTCATTATATGTGTTTTTCACATTTTTTGCTTTTTTATACAGGCTGTAACAAAAGTAAGCGATACTAAGATAAAAGTACGTGAACTGTACATTAGGGACACATCTTAAATGTTTTAGGATGTGTACGTGTTCCTAATGTAGAGTTCACGTACTTTTATCTTAGTATCGCTTACGTTCGTTGTGAAAGAGAAAAAAAAAAAAATCTGGGATTTGTTTGGGTAAGCGTCCAGCGACCCGAATTTGCTGATACACACCCTAAAGTTTTATCACTTTCTTTTGTTACATAGATACCCTCATGGGCGTATATATGGTGGGTGTACTGGGGGTCCGAACCCACCCCCCCCACATTGCCATCCGTCTTGCCCAATCAACGATAAATAATGTACCGCACTGATTTCATTCCGATATTCATTTTTTTAAATAATTTAGTTTCCTAAACACGTACGTACGCCGGCAACGCTCCTGCAACTCTTCTGATGTTGCGGGTGTCTATGGTTGTTCTTGTTTTCCATCAGGTTACCCGTTTGCTCGTTTGCCCCCTTGTTTTATAAAAAAAAAGTTACCTATTCGCTGCGGAACCCTTCACGGGCGAGGTCAAGTCGCACTTGGCCATTTTTTTTACGTTAGGGCCCCCTTGTCAAAGCGTTATATATGTTATACGCCCCTGGATACCATGACATAAAAAGCCGGCCAAGTTGCACCCGCGCACGAAAGGTGCTGTCCCAGTAAAGAGTAAAAAATCAAGAAAACGTGCTTCCAAAAGTTAAAGCTATTTAAGAGTTCACGTCCTATCAAGCAAGAGCGCGATTGAGACATCATAGCGACATTTAGATTGGCAAATCACCAAAAACTGGCAAAAAATCACGTTACTTGTATAAGAGCCACGCTTAAATATTTATTTTATTTTGTTTTTTTTTTGTATTTGTTAAAGCGGCAACAGATATACATCATCTGTGAAAATTTCAGCTCTCTAGCTATTACCGTTCTTGAGATACAACCTCAAGGGACAGACAGACGGGCAGACAGATAGACAGACGGACAGACATCGTAGTCTTAGAAATTGGGTCCCGTTTTTACCCTTTGGGTACGAAACCCTAAAAAAGTAAAAGAGTGACAACTTCGCTTAGGACGTGGGCCAATTTTGATCGGCTAAAAATCAGTAACGTGAAGCCTAAAATATTAATGAGTTATTGAAGATAACTGGTTTATGAGAGGAAAAACACTTAAATTGCTTTAGAACTGTCCAATTAAACCAATTAATTGGTGTTTTAATACAGGTGTTATCAGTGATAAGGTACAATTCCGATCAACGCGACGGCACAATAACTCAAATAAAACGTCACTTTATGCGATAAGATTTAGGTTTCATTTTGCTCTACGTCACTGTTAGACGACCTAAAACACATAGCTAGCGCAGTTTGAAAGAGCGCTAGCTTTGTGTTTCGTCATGCTTCGGCGTTTTGGGCCGACCCGATATGCTATACCACAGAAAACTGGAATGAAATAGCCTGTTTCATTCCAGTTTTCTGTGAGGCCGTGGTATATATCGGGTCAGCCCAAAAAGCCGAAGCATGACTTCCCCTCGACAACGCATCGTTAAACGTTGCAGTTCACAATCTCATAAGAAGTTGTGAAATTTTAGCTGTTGTTTTAGTTATACTCGTAAAACTAAAACCACAGCTGAAACGTAATCGACACTGACCTCACTAACAACGGTGTCATACGGTATGTCCACCAGCTCGAACTCCCAGCCGCTCCTGCAGGGGACGACGGGGGTGCCGGGGGGTACGGTCAGGGTGGCCAGCACCTCCGTCCAATTGGCGTCGTACATGACACAGCGGCTGTCGTCCACGCCGACCGGCATGGTGAGGTTGCGTCTGCAAGACACCTAATATGGAGTCAACTGGATGACGATAGTAGATGACATAATGTGGTATTTGGTGGTAGAATGCCAGAGTTTTTTTAATAATATTTAGGGGGCAAGCGAGAAGACGGGTTACCTGATGGAAAGCAACTGCACAAGTCACAAGTGCGTTTCACGCCAGTTTTCTTTGAGGCCGTGATATTACTCCGGTCTAGCCGGCCCTTTCGTGCCGAAGCATCATTCCCCCACGGCAATGAGCATCCGTATTATGTACTTGAGATCGGAAAATGTCTCATTGGTACACTCCTACACCGGGATACAAGAGACAATGTTACCAACGCCCGAATATTCTTTTCCTATTGATATCAAGGTGTTCCATTTGCTTTTCGTATATAAAAAAGAAGACATTTATTTATACAGCAGATTCTCGACTAACATTCGTGTATGCGTCGATGGAATTCGGTTTTGATACTGTCACTGAAAATGTACAGATCACAATATACGTAAAAACTTATAAATCAATAAGAAAGAGTATATATGGCGTAATAAATATTCAAATGTAAAAAATTGATATGGATGCAAACAACAGAAGATGTACTTCAAATCAATGACCGACCTGCAACTGAAGTCGGTCATTCGCGTGGCCTTAGCGATAGCAGCATAGGAGGCATCGATTAGAATATACAATTTCTACGTATCTATCATAGTAGCGACCACTGTATTCGACTCTAGGTATATCATAGCTAAGTGGGTCGTGATTTGTAAATGATCGGAGTTGGTGTAAATTAATGTTAAAGTTCGATAAAGTTTGATAAAATCCTGATTTCATTACACCCTTTCCCTAACCTGACTGACCCGCCCCCCTAGACAAATAGCAAGCGATTAACGTTTACGATAATCGCTTCGCTTGTTTTGTATGGATTTGACATGTTCGAACTCGACTAGATCACGTGACTTTTCGTTCGTCTATGTCAATCCCATACAAAAACACGCCAAGCGCTTATCGTAAACGATACTCGCTTGACACTTGTCTAGGGGGGGGAAAGTCGTTATAAACAGCGTTTCATTGCTTTTAAACCGACTTCCAAAAACGAGGAGGTTATATGTTCGGTTGTGGATATATATTTTTTTCTAATTACTCATCCTCGCCAACTACAAGTGTGGTAGAAGAAGTTGCATATATTTATTCCAATAAAAAAAACTCTTTCACTTTTGAGACTATTACTTACAATTTAAATAAATAATATTATTTAAAAATTTCACTCACCTCAGTTCCATATCTAAGTGGCTCAATTCAGGAACTTTACACCAGTGGTTCTGTGGGGTCGGAGTGACGAACATCTGGACGAAGTAAACAAAAGCGAAGAATAAACCGAACGGTGCCATTCCAACAAACATCAGCTTCTGGTACCGTCCGAACTCCCCGATATATCCCAGAATGGAATCCAGAACATCTTCATCCTTTTCATTTCCATGTTCAGTCTTTTCCTCTTTGGTTTCCTGAAAAGAAGACGGTAGTAGGTGATGAAAAGGTGTTGAATTAGGAATGAAGTGTAGAAAATATTATCTACCATGCTTGGCGAAGAACTCTGTGATGTTGTAGCTGTCTGCATAAATGTTTGTTGGTTTGCGACTTTATTATTTATTTAATTACTATTTTATTTTATTGCGGTGATAGCACTAGTTCGTTGTCATTTATTCTTCTTCTAATACTATTGTCAAAAAAAAAATTAAACGTTTAAAGACTATGAGTAATTGAAAGCCTGTACTTCAAAAGCTTTGGAGGGACTTAATCCTTTGAAGTGTTAGGTTCAGGTCTTCCTAACCATAGGACTATAGTCCCAATCAACCACCAACACAATTTTGATTATTGTTAATTGCATACCACATCTAATTAAAATAAAATGAAGCTAATATATATCCTTGTTGGTATTTACACCCAATTTTTTTCTTGGTTGGCGGTTCTCCAGCGCGTATTGTGTGTAATGATGAAACTAATATCCTAATTCGTGTTTTTGAATGAACCTTGCGTGTTGCATACAATCAAGCTCTTGGGACGGGTTACCAACATGCTACATTTTACCGGCAACTACGTACTTGGGTACGGGAAGTCGTTTTTCTTATTCAAGATATCGTCTAAATATGTGAATCTTTTATCAGATATCGTCCGAATATGTGAATGTGTGTCAGTCTGTCTATCATCTTTTCACGCTCAAACAGCTGAACAAATTTTGATAATCGATTGTCAAGCATTGAAAAAAACAAACTAATTAAGTAATTATACAAAATCCTTTTTTTCCTGTACGATATACCTTTAGGAATTAACGTACAGCCTAAAAGACTTATCGTAGAAATATGAAATTTAGGGAAGTGTTCTGCGTATGACGAAGGTGACTAATAAAAAGATTTTTCGAAATTCGTCTCCTAAGAGGAGAAGGAGAGTTAAAGTTTGTTTGAAAGAAACAGGATTTTGAAGTCCGATCTGAACCAAAATTTGAAAAACATAGCTTGAGACATACATGGAAGATGTAATTCATTATTCTTAGAATATCCATACAAATGTTATAAATAAGATGTCTGTCTGTAGAGCGTAAAATTCTCATTACACTCCAACCGTTCAACCGTTTCAGCTGTTGGTATGGAGAGTCCTGGGGAAGGACATAGGATACTTTTTATCCCGGAAGAATGCAATTCTCGCACCATAAGCGAATTTTAACGCAACGAAGTTACGGACTTCATCTAATTTACATTAGTGTGATAAAGGAGAAGGAAAATAATAAAGAAATTATAAATTTTCTTACCTTATCGTTATTTAAGTCGTTCAAAATCATGTTGAATCAATTCGAATTTTAAAATCATTTATTGTGATATAGCTCCAATACGTAGATTTGACTGAAGTGATTTACCAATGATCTAATATTATATGAAAAGTTGGTAATCGATAAAAAGCATATCTTGCCTTATCAAATGACATAGATGATCAGATAAAAAATACGTATGTACGTACGTAACGTATTTAGGAAAACCCGGTGTTATTTATTAGTAAAAAGTTATTGGTTTGATTTAGTCTTTTCGCTTAATGGATAAGCATTATGTTCATTTCTTGCTTTTTTTGGACACAATTCATTAATTGCCCATAACCTTTTGTAGTCAACTTTTATATTGCTGAAATAGGATATAGTTACCCGTATATAAAAAAAAAGAATATATCATTATAATAGTTTAATTAATTGAATAGCAATTTTTTTTTTCGTTTATATAATTACGATATCAGTTTATAATTACAATTTTAACTGTATATCAGGTGATCACTAACTCCAAAATAAACAACGATAAAGGTGGTGTAAAATCTTCATATTTTTATTTTCTTTATAATTACATTCATAAAAGGGTTTTTAAAATTAAAGATTGATTTTTAATAAACTTGACTATTGACTCTAATGAATATAAAAATAAAACAAAAATTTTGGAGAATTTATCCGATATTTAGTGGTATTTTGCAAATTTGATTAATTTGAAAAATTTGGCTACGCTAAGTTCTAGCTTAAGCCACTACCACACTGCGCAACACTAAGCGGCAGCGAAAACACGCGAGAATTCATTACCAAAGAACTGACGTTTTATAGAACTTTCTTTAGATTCACGGTTTGAATTCACGTTGGCAAGTGTACAGTTGCTAATCTGTGGTAGAGTCTAGAAGTAGCACTCCTTAAAATTTCTGATATAGCATGTTGTACCCCATTTTATACCTACTTAAAGGCCATAAATACCAACTTAGTACGTGTTACTCGATACTATTTGTACTAATATCGCTGACGTCATTGACTATATCTTAAACGTCTCGGACAGAATAGGTAGCCGGTAGGCAAATTTTGAGTATGCTAATAACGTAGGTACATATAAATTACAATAAACATTAAGTATATTTACGTACGCGTTTAGCAATTCAAATGATCTGCGGTTCTAAAATATCATCTCGAATCTTATAACTCTTGTCCTTGGCAGATTATGATGTCCAAAAATGCCATTGACATACAGTGTGTAATTAACTAGTAACAAAAATATTTATGCGGGACTGTAGGTATTTTCATAAATTAGACATTAAAGTTGGTACTGCTTGTTTTACATTAGAACGAGTTTATTACTAAGGTGCACAGTTCCAACGGAGCTAAGTTAAGACTGTAGCTATAGTCAGCGCAGCGCGATCAGAAAAATTTTGAGATATAGTTTTCATTCATAAAGGTCTATTTGTGAGTGAAAACAGCATCTCAAAATTTTTGCTCATGCTCTTAAGTACTAAGCATTAAAGCTTGACCGCAACCTCTGTACCGCACCCTAAGAACGTGGAACAGGGCGAGGGACGGTTAACAATAATACCGCCTTCAGCGTTGACTGCCAACCGACAGTGTAGCACGGTCGCTAAACATGGTAACCCTTCCCAAGGCGCGGTATAGCTGTGTCCAAGCGTCAATATAATACGAGCCTTAGCCACCACATTTGAGTCTCAAAACGGTTTTGGACTACGGCTCGAGGCAACGACAGACGAAAAATTTCCCCTGTTAGTATGTTAGTACACTTTCGTATTGCTTGTAATGCTCCATGGCCTCATGGGCCAACGTAAAAAAACTCTTTATAATGATATTGGGACCTAATGAAGTGTATTTTTATTTTTGACCTGCATTCGTATTTCATTAAATTTTTAAGGGTTGAAAGCAGTTAAATCTTTGAAGCATCGTTATTCGTTATTTTGTGCGCCGCAGCCTCCGATGGCTCTACAGATGAAGATAAAATCTGATATTGAATGAAACGACGATATTGATAGTTTCTCGAATCTCCTCCTCTCCCCCCGCGGCCTCGGTACGGTTAACATCGTCTGGCGTACGCTCCGGGAATTAAATTTGTTTTCGGTGGTTA
>JAOTAV010083888.1:0-12171 GCA_026546445.1 Cyclargus thomasi | reverse complement strand
AAAGAATAAATTTTATTTAATACTTTTTAGTTTGTTTTGTTCTATTTTAGTTTTTTCCTTTGGAAGTCGGTTTAAATATTTTGTTATGACTTGTATGTATATATGTATGTGGGTATGGATGTTTATCGTAGCTTTAAAATTATTTATCCTATTTGGACAAATGAGGTGTCGTTGGAGGCCTCTTGATTGTCAGCTGGTTGTGGCTACATGGCGTCACGATAAATTGACTAAAGCGCCTTCTAGGGGACTTAAAGTGAAGAACAAAAAATATATTTCCTGACGGTGTCGTGTGGGGTATCAAATTTAAGAGGTCTGTAAACAATTCACTTAAAATTTAAATTCTGAAAACAGCGCCACTTAATTTTTTTAAAGAACTCAATATTTTATTTAATGACCCTCCAAAACTATTACTCGAAAATACACGAGCGTAAAACCTCTTTTATTTATCATCACGATGTCATAGTTCATGCGCTAACCAAGGAGGTTTATGGTGCTGTAAAATTGGTGGATCGTAAAGCGGAAACGTGCGATATTTTAACCGGGAGTCATTAATATGACACATTAACCGGCTGCCCCCCCCCTCCTGCGACCCCGTACCCCCCGGGATAGTCGGTGCCAACTCGTTTACTGCCACTACTTCGTTTTCAATTATCGGATATGATTTCAATATTATTAATTAGAGTGTTGAAAAAATTACGAGGAAAAGCTGTGTTGTATGTAGTGCGTTGTAGAGCATAATTTTATATTTTAAGCAAAGTTGGAGTTATAATAAATACTATATATCTTAAAAAAACTAACTAAGGGCGTTTGTCCATTGCAAGTCGTTACCGTTAACGACATTATATTAGATAGATAAAATGCCGCTGTATGACACAGGTTATAGGTTTCATTTTCTAGTGACATTGCTTCAGCGTCTATATTGTCGTCGCCGATCTGTAGTGGTATAATCTCGTTCACGGTGATGGTGAGCGATGTACAAGCGGCCTTCGACTTAATTGCACTGACTTACTTTCACTATTTTCTGGTTTACACGTATTAAGTAGATAAGTATACTAAATTTTAACTTGATTTTAAGTCATTTAACCTGCAACTTGCTACTAAATTTTGTGTTTACATGCAACTAAGCCACTTAAAATTAGTTTAAAATATAGTTACCTATTTATCTACTTAATACGTGTAAGCCAGACATATGACAAAGTGTCGAAATGTAAAATCTCAGGTTTATTAATAAAAATGGATTGCACCTCTCTAACAAAGGTTAAAATATTGCAGTACCGTTTTTCTAGATTCCGGATCTGAATTCTCAAAGACCCAATCAATACAATAGCAGTCTGTAGCCTGTACCACACACATAAGATCGAAATAAAAGAATCATTAATACTGATGAGACTTTACCGGATCTGAATTCAGTGACCCATTCCGGATGTTAGAAACCAAACTTAAACGTCAATGATTTTGGCTGATTTCTTTATCTTGGTTAAGTTTCTTGAGCTCAGCTCATAACCAATTTTTAACAGCTATAATCTAGGTGCGGTTGTCGCGTGAACAAATATTATTCGTTTTACCGTATTAACCCATTCTCTTGTTTAAATAGCCCGTATTTATTGGGCCGAGGTCCCATAATGTTTTCATATAATGTTTACTCTGCATAAAAATACCCCAACCCGTCTCTATATTTACATATTGTTTGCGGGTTGTTTTTCCTCGCGCCTCCCGATTTAGGGTTGATTTTTTTTTGAATAGGTTTAAGGGTATATTGTGCGGTAATTAAACAAAAAAAAATATTACAAAATCATTCTATTAACATCGTAGGTGCTAATAGTACCTATATTAAACGGAGGACTAGGATAATGTTTATTTTTCATTAAAGATTAATAAAAAAAAGAAATAACATGATACGTAAAGTAATGGTTACGCATTTGTTTTATTTGAGGGAGAAATGATGTAAATACATTACACTGCTCTCGTTTTGAAAAAAATAAGATTGAATTTGTATATTCCGTGAGGCACAATCAGTAGCAAAAAGTTTTCAATCAAATCGGTTCGTATCGGAACAATTTTCTTTACTTCTTTTTATTATTGAATTTGAGTCATCGATACTTTTTATGGAAATAAAGACGAGCAATCATTTCTTTAATCAAATAAACGAAATTAACATCTATTTTTAAACCTTATATTTGCCTGAAACAATACTTCTTAGTCGAGAATAAGACTCAAAATATCGATGTAATATTTAAATCCTAGAGTGTGTTTGGCTATTATTCCTTCACACCTAAGCTCAAAAACCGATGCTAGAACTTAATATACAGAATCTTTGGATCCGGGAAAGACCGTAGGACACTTTTTATTCATAAAAAAGTTAAGGATCCCGCACGAAAACCAAACTTTAGCGCTACGGGCAGGCTTCGTTTAGAGGTATAGCAAGGTATGCAATAAGGAATGATCGCTATGGTCTTTGTGACTATTTGTTTCAAAGGACAAGTATGCTCATAATACATTAAATACCTATAAAGTCTATTATTTATATAAAGTTGTTACACAAAGATTTACAACATTTTAAATATGCTCTGCAAAACTGCTTACGCAGTTTGACTGCAGTTGACAGTTGCTTTATCTAACTACATTATAATATTTGAGGGGTATAAAAGCAAAGGTGACTTTCTCCACATTAGTCGATTTCACCAACATAATTGCAGCTAAATATAAACAGTCCGAATTAAAACATTTAAAAGTTTTAAAAAGAACGCGGGGCGTTATCATTAAACGTTTTTATCGCGTTGCGCTAAAAAGTGTTACGTATTCGTGGCGGCGGCGCAGATAAATTCTTGGGCGATTGTATCGGGGGAAGCAATTAAGATAAGCAACGCGGCTGTCGCGGGGCAAGCCCGGAGCCCTGGTGCCCCGGACACACCGATTTATGTGTCCCCGCACACGACATACATCTACGCCGCACTAATGCCCGTAACACGTAAGGGTCACGCCGCTACGTGACGCGACGACACGCGTAGATGCACTTCTTAATTTAGAATTTTTATATACAATTATTATGAATATATATCGTAGCGAGGGCAACATTTATATTGCAACCTCTTTGGTATTTTCTAGAGTTAGAGCAGGCCGTAGGAACAACTGACACTTGCTACGCGCGGTGCCGACAGATATGATTCGGTTACGCTACCGATTAGTTTAGATCGAAAAAAAAAAATTCCCTGTACAGAAGTATTATTTACGGCTTAGGTGTCATTTGGAGAGTCCACTAACAAAAAAAAAGTCAGTTTGAAATATCACATCGATGCTGGTTACGTGAATTAGACTTTACGTGAATAATTTATGTAAGAATTGATTGAACCCCTCTCAATTATTTTTTTCCATAATTTTTACCTTCTTCACGTAATTTGTTATAATTTTGTTCTATATGCTTCACTTTTTGGTTTCAAACGGTATAGGTTGTAATTATAATAATAATACAAATATAATAATTTGTGCTAATTTCTTTTAATATGTTTAGTTTTTAATAGCTGTGAGTAAACGCAAATTAATAGTAAAAATTACTATACTTTATTAAAAGATCTTATACATTTAAAAACCCAGCTTAGAAAATTACACCACTTTAAACTAAACTTTTTACTGTCTCGTTTGTACCCTCCCTTATGTACCGTACAAAGCTGTCACAGTGTTTTCGCGTAAAACTATTTGGAAACGCATTTATCTCTTGCACTTAATTAAATCTGAATATGTTAGTTTAAATGGATTTTTAAAAGGGTTGCATTTAGCTGCAGCTTTTTGTTTGTTTAATTTGTTACTATTGTTTATATGGTTTATTTATGTACTGTGGTAGGCATTTTCTTAACGAAAACTTTTTGACAGCCGCCGACACGTGTCGGTCGTACCAACCGGCGGCCTAAGTGGATTGTGGATAGATACAATATGTCGGCGACAAGTAGTCGCGCGTGTCGCTTAGACATGTATCAAGTGTTGCCAATAAATATCGGCGATGTCGTCGACTACGATAGTGCAATTGAATATAACTTTAAACTTTAGTCGAGCTTTGGTGTAGGCTAACGTAGCATGCGTTCTGGAGCCCCCTTCTTATGTCGGAGTGACGGTAAACGCCCTGACGGCCTTTTCTTAAGCCCATGGATTAGAGGTCGTTGCCTTTTATGGGATGCCACGTGCACCTTCGGCGCTCTGCACATTTCCGGACTGCCCGAACTGCGGGATCCGCCGCCGAGAACGCAGCTAGGCTTAAACACAATAAGTACGCGGACCTAGAAAAGCGTTATGAAAACGGTGGGGCCCTGGTGCGAAGCAAAGCGAAGTATTTTTGAGCATGGTACGCTGCGAGGCGGAAATTTTAATTAAGGGTCTTATTTTGGTTAATTTAGTTTTTTTGTTACTTTTTTGTTATATAAGTATGGTAGATACTTATTGTTTTCCTATTTATTTAGTTTAATTGGTAAATAGTTTGTTGATGATATTATTAAAGTTATTTACGCTCAAGTTCATAAAAATAAACGAATATATAACCTTAAATATAACAATTTAAATATAACTCAAATATAATTTTCTAATAGTACCAACGAACGATTCCAAAACTATATTGTTCATTATATTCTTCGGTATGAGTAGACGCCGAGCAAAGCATATAATATTATATCACAGTTTATATATAATGGAAGCTTATACAAGTTTTATATCGCCCACGGTATAACGCGTTCGAGAGCCAGCAAACAATAAAAAAACCGTTAACCCTAGTGGTTTACGTTCTTAATTTTCTGCAAGTAGTTAGAAAGGGGGTTAGTTAGTTTTACGATCAGGGAGAGCGTTGAAACTTATGCTTAGCTGAGAGCTAGCCACGTACTTAAATTACATTTTCTTCGAGACTTCCTTACTATATATATATACCTATAATTGTTGTACGGCCAGCGCGATCCTTTTAAATAAGTATTAAGTACCTTTTTCCGTGACTTCGCTCGTGTGGAATATAAAAATCGATTAAAAATACGAATATTCTTGTAAGTCTACTTTGGAAATGTAATATTTTGAACACCAAAATTAGTGTGACTCTAAACTTTAACAACTAAGTCTTAGCCAAAAATCAAGTTAAGCTTATTTGGCTTTACCGTCGCCTATAGACACTCGCAACATCAGAAGAGTTACAGGTACGTCGCCGGTCGTTAAAGAGGATTACGCGCTATTTTTGAAAGTTTGCAGGTCGTAGCGGTCCAGAAATACTGCTGGCGATAGTTCATTCTAGAGTTTTACTGTGCGCGGCAGAAGTTACGCGAAAAGCTCACGGTGAAAGACTACCAGTCATGAAGATGGTGTGGTTGGCTGTAAGAGAGAAACAAACAAACCCTTACCCAGTTATAACGTCAGTGTGTATAATAATAGACGTAAATTCGAGAAAAAACTTATTTACGCTCAAGTTTATAAAAATGCTGATAACCCAATATCAGTTCGGTCATACAAACAATGATTAATTCTCCTCATCAAAAGTACGAACAACAATTTTCTTTCGATAAACTCGATTATGCCTCCGACCGAGCGATCAATCACAATCATGTTATATGAAGTTATATCACGACTATCTTTATTTTCGTAATGACTTTCCACTTCCGAATCTAAAAAGGAATTCTGCGTGATTATGACAAACGACTCCGTCGGTTTTTTCGTAATATTATCGATGTGTTATGCTGTTTGAGATATTGCTTATTGTTTGACCTCGTCCAAGCGCATTTTTACTTGGTTTAGATATTAGCTTCACTTGACTAGCCATTTGTTTGGTTTAAAAGTCACGCTTACCGTTTTTACGTAATCGAACATTACTGCCACATATCTAACTTTTACATCCCTTTTCACATCATATTTAACACTATGTACAATCAGAGAAGTTGAATCAGATACAGATTGTGGGTCTAAGTAATTTGGTACGATTATGTCAAGCTCATCTGGCAGATCAAGACTCATATGAAATTTACATAATCCGACCAAATGACGTAGGTGCGTCAACTGGCTCTCTTTCAATGTCCCCCAATAATCCCACTATACAATATTTCGGTCATAAAATTACAAAACAATTAGATTAATTATCGATCAGAGGCACGTCCAACTCGTCTGCTAGATTTTGAAATGTACATTTTTTTAATGTCTGGTTTACACGTATTAAGTAGATAAGTAGGTAGGTAACTATATTTTAAGTTATTAATTACATGTAAACACAAAATTAAGTTGCAAGTTGCAAGTTAAAATTTAATAACTACTTAACGAAATAATTAGAAATTTTCTATTTTTCCTGTTAAGTTGGTAAGCGGGACTTGTCACTTGACACGTTTGGACAGGTACATTTCAGCACAATTTTGTTAAATTCATAAGTGTAGTGGGGAATTCGGGTATAGTTTTTCGTCGTGCTCCTTTTAGTAGGTATTTCAATAATTTATTCCTCGAAAACCTCATCAATAACAAATTCAATGACAGAATTTACGACTTTAGCTTAACTACCTTACCGAAATACGTTTGGACATACACTCAAAATTAAGTCACTTCAAATTTTGTCAAAATTTAGTTACCTACTTATCTACTTAATACGTGTAAGCTAGACATAATTGCCGGGTTGATGATAATGTCATCAGGTTCAGTTCAGGGACTTGGTATATGAGAACTTTACTTCCATCTTCCGTCTATTTACTATAAGACATATCTAACTACTGTTAATTGTTATTAATATGTATTTTCAACGATATGTACCCTGCTGTTGCTCAAAGGGCTGTAAAACTTTAAACTGATGATTGAATTGGATCTGACGCTAATGAATGAAATTTTTAAAAACCTTAACATAATTACATTATGAAATTATTAAACTTTTTCAACTTATTAAAACCTCCCCGACGTGATTCTATTGTTCCAAAGTAATGATTAAGTAATTATTGTATTAATTTGAATTTGTTCTTTTTCTTTGATGAGATTTCAGCTCCGTCGAAGTATTACAAAATTAATCAAATTATTGAAGCAATTTCATATTCATGAGGAGGAGGAATGGACTCGTCGCACAAAAACTTCGACCCTCGTGTAGCGGCTATATTAATTATGGATATTAACCCAACCCACTTACTTCATAAGCTCAGAAATTACAAAAATCTCGATTCTGTAAGCGGAAAATATGTAATAGAAGCGCTTGGGAACGAAAAGAAACGCCTTGTGTGCGCAGAAAATACACCTTTGTGCGGTCGAAATATGGTTGAAATTGGATCAGTTACAAAGTTCATAATAGCAATTATCGTAGAGTAACACGACATAAGAGGCATGTTAATGCACAGTCTGCACGCGAGCTGCGCGGGTGTTCGGACGGAACGCTAAAAATAAAAGTAATTAAAAGTGTAATCTGGCAGCTAGTGAAATCAGGAGCAGCTGGAAAATGAGGACGAAAGCTGCAAACAATGATGATATGAAAAAAAAGCATCCTGTATGTGTAACAAAGCATGGTTATATTGTAGTTACGGTTCTTACCATGATACGAGCCACTGAATTTCAAAAAAAGTTATTCCAATTTCAACGGCTTATCCAACATTTGAATCAAGACTCAAAGTCGAATTCTAATAGCTTAAATTTGATTGACATCCCTTAAAGCTCGCGCGTTCCCGCAATGGATGGACGTGCGGCATGCCTGTTTATACAAACACTTTGTACTTGACGGATGGCCAATAGGAACCATCTCAAGCAGCGTCGTACCGATAAAAACATAAAACAAACACATGGCACGGTCACCCGTTATGGGCACACGTTTGACGTAGCGAAGGATGTCTAAACGTAAATGTGTCAGAAAACTACCGAGTGTATTTTATAAACTTCATTTTTCTTCACTTTATTATATTACTCAGATTAGATCAAATTAGATAAGGCAACAATACTAACAAAACATTCAGAACACCTCGGATCATACTAGCTAGAGTAATAGAAAATGTCAGTCTTAAAAATGTTTTCTCCCGGTGGAAAAGATTAACATACTGTCCAAACTTTGTTATACTTGACAGTTAAGGACCTGAAGAATTCCAACAAGGCTGGTAAGTCTTTTAGTTGTTACAAAGTTCAGGTTAATCACCATAATCCGATGATCCCTCGCAGCGTAATAATAGCTCCGCTCCAGATGGCTTAAATTAAAAAGGCCACGTTCTTTTAGTATCTCTGTACATTTAAATTCTAAATTTTATTTTATAAACAGTTGTATAAAATGATTATGAAATTATAAAATATTCAATAAAGTGTTTACGTTAAAAACATATGTAGTGACATATTACATAATCTTAGCGTTGACTCATTTTAACATTTGTGTATTTTGTTCGGTAAAAAAAATATTTATTATTATAATATTGTATCGTTTTTTGCAACTACTATTAACCTTATGGGCCTTTATCACCTTTATTGTAATTATCACTATTATCGTTATCTCGATGCTGATCAGAGAAACTATGGGCTTTATATTGCGTGCATAGACGTCCTACCTTAAAATGTTTAGTCCTTATATTGATACGATCCTTCTTATGATGCGGTAGATTCGTCTGATTTTAACAAACGAATACAGAATATTACATTAAACAATGTATATCTTTTAAAATAAGGAATTCATCGAAAAAATCACCAAAACTGGACTACTAGTTCAATAATTACATATTAATTGCATCAATATGCGCCAGCATGTAACCAGTTCGATTCAGAATCATGAGCGAACTCCATGCAACAATCCGGAGCGACCACACTTCACAACTTGGGGAATAACTTAGAAATTCAATTTACGGAGGTGAGGTGTCCGGTATGAACCTGCAGTTATATCAACTTAGAGGCAGGCCACACTGATCGTGTGCGTTGCGTCGTCGGAACGGAATCACGCAAAAATTACAAATTTATTGCGTTTAATAGCTGAGCATATGTTGGCTCTCTTTTAATTTCCCCCATTTTATATTAAATATAATGGTAGAGCGTGAGATTCATTTCTTGTCACAGATTTGAATCCCACTGACCGAATTAAAAGCAATCAAAGTTCTTGGGTTCAATTTCGATTCTTTAATATAATGTCTTTGGTAAATATAATAAAAAAAATCTAGTTTTCTGTTATGCCTAACATATTTTGACCTTTCAGTGATCACCACTGGGCCAGGTTGGCCTGGTGAGAAACATACAAATTTTACTATTTTACCATGAGCGGTGATAGACACAAGAGTTGCAGTGGTGGGAATGTGTGGTGGGCAAAGCCCGCAAAAAAACGAACGACGTGGTAACGCCGTTACGTCGACGCAACGCAGCGTCTCGTGGCCTCTTTTACATTGTTGAGTGTTGACGTCGCAGAGGAATACTTACTGATGTTAGCACATGTAACTTGGCTACTTTCTGTTATGTCGTTTGTTTGAAATGAGTTAGTAGATACGGTATAGAATATCTCATATCTGTTAACTTTCTCATACTTAGCAAGGACACATAGCTTAAAAGAATTCTCGATTTAAGGAAATTAAAATTAAATTGACAATAATAGTTATATACAGCATATCAGAATCATTTAAAATATTTAAATGTGTATTCCTTATTATTCTAAAATCATAAAAAAACTAGTGATAATCATCACCCACCTAATGCATAATGTATTAAAAAGGAGCTAGTTGACCGATCTATAAATATGTCAATTCCATGTGAGTCGTGATCTGTTGGCTGAGTTTGACACAACCCGTTCAAATTTCTGATCTACGATCTGTATCTGTTTTAACTTCTATGATTGTACATAATAACAAGCTATCTATATGTTTGAGTTACATTTATTCTTCTTTAATCAATGAAGAACTCACGTCATATATTCACAATAAAATATTTTATAAAATATTTCCATATCCTACAATGATAACATGGTTATAGAATGTTTATGGATACGAGCGGGTCGCGGTCCGAGGGCGATTCGTCTCGGACATTCGGGTCATGCCACACAATACCGCTCGTAAGGCAACCGTGAGACATATTGCAGGTTGGCACTGTCATTAAATCTCATACAAGATTTCATAGGAGCAACCAGCAGCGTTTTTACGTCGTTACCTTCAAAAGCAAAATTATTATAAAAGTGATACTATCAACGTGTCTGAATGAAATTTTTGAACAATTTACGAGAGAGGAGGTTATATTAAGATGATGTTGCGATTCCGACACTTACTCTGGCTTCGACTTTGACTCCATGAAAATTTTTTTTTGTTAGAGTTTAAAATATTACAGAGTGAATCAATAGTAATAAAAAAGTGTTTTTTTTCCAAAAAAGTGTTTGAAAAGTTCACTTGTAGGCCATGAAATACACCGTAATATATTTTGGCCTTACGTGGTCTCACTTTAAAACCGCCATCATAGAAATCCCAACCAATAAATATTATTCGATTGTCCGAATGTCTTCGTGTGAATTAAGAGCGACATAATTTATTCGAATGAACATCATCGATAACTCGGATGGAAATGAAAAGTGTGTCTCCAGAGAACTTAGCCGGCTATTCTCTATCTTTGCTCTGTGTGAACATCTCTTCGTTATCGTGACAAACGTTAAAACCACAGATAAAAGTTAGTTTAAATTTAAACTTTTACACTATTATTCCGTTTATTCGATTGCTAAAAAAATATGTTTACGACATATCCAGATCTAAGCTTAGGGCTTTTACAGAATTGAAAATTACTCGTATTTCAATTCAATTTTGTATACGATATGGTAAATTGAGCATCACAATATATCTACGTGACACTTTTACAATACATGGATTACGATATGGTCCAATAAAATTCCACGACAACGGCCGTGTCGATATTTTTGTGCGAACGATATACGGACAAAGCAGCTCGAAAACTAAAAATACATCGAATTTTAAAATTATAATAAATTTCTTCAGTATTTAAATGTTCTTAGCGCATTTTTATACTGATCTAGGCGACATAGCGCTAGACGCATATCTTCTTCAGACTTACGAGACGTAGCACTGCTACGGATTTACGAGACGTAGCAATGCCATGGATCTACGAGACGTAGCACTACTCCATAACTATGAGACGTCTATGTCGACTTCTACAGACATCTACGAGACGTAACATTGTATATATTTACGAGGCGTAGGAATTCAACTGCTCACTTTTTAGATAAGCTGTGAGCTAAAAAGTTGCAGTTATGGTAGTCATAGAATTGATTAATAATATAAAAAACATCTCGAAGCCTAAACTAGACAGATTCTTGTTCATAATTTTTATGTGACAGTTTATTTTTAGTTCTGTACTATTATGGTCAGTTTTTTCTGTAATATTTTGGCTGATACTTTAAACAAAATCCGATAATAATTATTATCAAGAAAAAACCTCAGGCGATAGGACCTAACCGCAACTTTTTTATATTTTAAAAGAGATATGTCATCACTTTTTAAAACACTTTCTTTCAACCACTACTTTTCTTGCATGGAAGAGTATGCAATAGAAAACAAGGTATCATATTATTATGTTAGTCAGCTAGTACTCTATGCGTATATAGAATTTTAATATCGGTGTGATTGACGAACACAGATCAAAATAAACAAACGTTTTAAAATTAGTGTAGTATTAAATTGATCATAGATGTGGAGTACCCTGAATGTGAATTTGGCAGCATTTGTGTAATGAGGCTCCGCGGAGGGCGATGTTGGCATTAGCGGAGAATGTATTGATTGTTCACATTCCGTTGCGGATGGCCCCGTCATTACCTGCGCGTTTAAATCTGTTGCCCGAGAATTGTCGCAATTATGTCAATCATTTGGTTATTATTAGCTACTGCATGACTGTGGTGCACCGAAGTTCGGTTATGCGGATACCACACATTTTTTTGCTACAAATCTGAGCTGTGTCCCTTTCAAGAACTTAAAAAAACCAGATCGGCAAATTGAAGGGTTATAATAGTCAGACAGGGACGCTTCCGGATTGTGAGATAGATTGAAGTATTCAAAATGGATAGCATGAATGATATATTAAATGTTATAAATTTTAGTTTACAAATTTTAAAATTACAGTGAAGTCTTATGCTTTCTTCGATGATAAATTTTTAGTAAGTTTTAGTGTTCATCTGTATTAAATCTATATATATAAAAGAAAGTCGTGTTAGTTACACCACTTATAACTCAAGAACGGCAGAACAGATTTGGC
>JAOTAV010083867.1:0-12175 GCA_026546445.1 Cyclargus thomasi | reverse complement strand
CACGTGTGGCAAGAAACGAATCAGCTCGGCCGGCCGCAGGTCGCCGTTCACAAAAGCGACGATCCTGCGATACTGCCCCCACGGTTTTTAAGCTTGTTAGTTTTTTTATATTATCTGAATCATACAAAATTATTTAAGTTTAACCAAAAACACATTTTACATTTATGCTAGCTGAATGATGTTGCAAATAATTTACAAAAAGAACAATGCATTTTAATAAGGTCCATGTAAAGTGGTATCTAGGTCGCGCTCTCAAGTCTAGATAAACTGGGTTCAGTTGGAATAATGTAAAATAATTGCATGTAGAGACTGCTCCTTATAAAATACATGAAACTGCATATTGTATTTAACGAGCACCACAAACGATACGAATACACTAATCTAATAAACATACGCTTACATAAGCATCCTTAATAATACGTAATTATATTCTCATGTAATAATAATATGTCAAAATATTTTTGTTTTCTCCGGGTATAGTCATAAAACTTCAAGGGAAAAGTTCAATAAAATAATTAAAAAGACCCCTTTTAGATTAAAAAGTCACAAAAGCTCTAATTCAACAATACTTATTCATTATATTTCGTGCTCCGTTCTTAAGCAAATAACCAGAAAGATCGTGTTGTTTCTCGTACTACTTAATTTTTTTAATATTCATGTCTTTTTTTATTCATATTTATTTGTGCCATTATATGCAGAGCCGTAATTGAGCCTTTAAATATGTCATATTCGGCTTGTATCGTTTCTGTTACTGACGGCGGGGTTGTGCAGTAAAACGACGAACACACTCGAGTTTTTAATTTTTTCGACGAAATCAATTCATTTAAAGCTTCTTTGTACCTACATGATTTATCTTTTGTTAAAAGGCAATATTGAGGAGGGAAAATTGGTAGTGATTGGCGAGCAGTCAAAGCTATTTCATTGACAATGGAGAAAAATGGAATTGCCTTTTAATAATTTATCAAGTTATTTATGTTTAGTAGTTTCCGTCCAGGTCCAATTTTTTCCAGATATGCAATTGTTCGTTTTTATATAAAGGGCACCTTTTATAAAGTCCCTTTTCTAATATTGGTAGGCTTTAGCAACTTGTATGAATACTAATTTATATAATTATTGAAATGAATAATATATAATAGTAACTTTTATTACCATTTTTTAACGGGGAAATTAAAACTGAAAATGGAGTCATTGCTACGAACAGGTAATGTCTTCATTTTCAGTTTGAATTTCCTTTCTCCGCACTTCACATTGATTTACTTTCAATTTCAACGCCTCATCCTCGCCTTTTTAAAATCGAATCTTTAATTTTAAAAGCTTTCTTTCATATAATGGTACGGGTACACGAAGCGGTATCTTTCAATGCGTATACTTCCTGGTCGTTGAATATGCTTAAGATAACATTTCATACCTAGCTACGTTTTCATATGTAACCTACATAACACCAAGGAGTTTAATGCAGCCTCTACATGACCAATAATGTTCTTTATTCATTATTCGGCACGATCATCGTAGAATTGTCCACATAAACGGCCGTAATACTCTGTGAGCCCGCCGATCATAGGCGAATATCGACGGACAGAAGCGAGTATAGCCTCTTCACAATCGTGCTCGCGTGACATCGTCGATTATGTTGGGGAGCCATACTAAAATAAAATCGTTAATTAAACAGTCACTTCTCAGAAGGTATTTTATTTATTAATCTCAGTTAATCCGCTTTTGTTTTTATCATGTAAAAGCTTAAACGACAGAGTGGTGCGTCGAAAGCGCATTCAGAATAAAAACGACGTCCCTCAGTCCGGCACTTCAATTTTAAATTCCTGCACCATTTAAAAATGGTGTTATCATAAAATTCCTCTCAACGATGGAACTACGAATTTTGTTGCTGTTTCATAGCTGTATCCACCACCCAGTATTTACTTAGTATAGTGAATGATGTACCGGGAAAAAATTTCATTTCCAAAAATTCTTGGAATATTCCTGAAATTATCAAGGTTGGTAAAAAATGGCTTCGCCTTGTATCGTCTATGGCGCAACTTTTTGAGTTGCAACATATATCAACATATATTGCGTTCAAACGAAGAAAACAACAGAATACTAAATTACTAATAAACTTTGAGTGTGATGTCTGTGGTTGCATTTGGAAGTCTATTTCTTGTATGTTTAGTGTTATATCTGTAGTTGTGATTCGTACAATTGCTCTCAAATGCTCATCTGTGATGACGTGTGACGATATGCATATTTACTTTTCTTGTAATTGACAGTTGAAATTTAATTGGCTGTCATAAAGCGGTTGTGGTTTGCTATTGGTATGCATTTATTTTGATATCATTAGGACAAGGTTACAAAACATTCGTGGGCAGCAAGTGAGACGACCGCTGTCTTAAATAATGATGGGTTGATATATGGAGCTATCCAGGTAGTTATGACAATTATGATGTTGATTAATTTAATTTGTATAGTACGTATATGCTTTCAGTTCTTATAACAACGCCGAAATACTGAAGTTTGTATCTATAAGGAATACCGAGCTGCATAAGCACCTCGAGGACCATGGTAGATCTGCCGTCCTCAAGCTTAAAAGCCGTTAACCAACATCTGATTGATTTTGATATTTTGATGCCATTTTGATCAGAAGAAAAAACTCTATCGACGTGTATTACCAACATTTTTCTAGCTTTTATAGTCATCGAGTTTATTAAAATTAATTTTACCGTTATATACATACAACTCCTTACATTGCAACGCGCGTTTTTTGCTCATAACTCAAAAAGTACTTTTTGTAAATAGCGGCATTTTAGCTTGAGGACGGCAGAAGTATGCCTGGGTCTAAAATCTTACCTTTTGTGCTTAGAATACTTCTCATAAAACCTCATCCATCTAAATATTCTATTTCTCTATAAATTATGATTTGTTCTGGGGTATAATAGAATCATAATGAATGGTGCCTGGTGTGATTGCAGTGGTGTTGATTATGAATAAATTTATATTGTAGTAGCATATGCTTTCAGTTCTTAAAATAAGACCGAAAACCCCAAAGTCGTATTTGTAAGGAATCGCGAGTTCTCTCAGTATCTTCGAAACCAGGCTGTATACAGGGTAATATATAATAACCTTGGTACCAAATCTTACTTTCCAAAATCACTATATAATGTGATAGTGATTGATGCTTGGTGTGATATTGATAGTAGTAATGATGATGATGAACATTTAACACTGCAGTAGCATATGCTTTCAGTTTTTAAAACAACGTCAAAAACCTCAAAATCCAATTTGTAAGGTTAAGTAATCACAAGTCTTCTCAGTACCAGGGGCGTTTATATAGCTTTGCTAAAGGGCTGTAACTCGCCCTTGAAGGGTACTGCAGCAGTAAGTAGATAACTTGTTTTTATATAACCTTCGGAACCATGATATACCTTGGTACCAAATTTTATTTTTTGGTACAGTTAGTAACGTTTGCCTTGGATGATTCTTAGGAAAACTAAATCTCCATATGTTTCGAGACTAATTTCGAGGAGTTCCCCCGATCACACATGGATCCTATAGGTCCTATAGGTCACCTTTTTTGTGTACATGGTGGAGTATACCTTATATAACAAATAAAAAATTTGAAAATCGTTTCACTAGTATAGTAATCGTTTTAGAGCATACAAAAATGAAAATAAAAAATCTATATATCACACTCGAACATATACTTTCCTCGTTTTTGGGAGTCGGTTAAAAATAATGCAATGCATGGTATGCTACCAAAAATTTGTATCAGCAACTAGCTATATACAACAAATTCACGGGTATTTAATTATTTCGAATGCAGCGCTAAATATTTGTGTTTGACATGATGTTAGCCAATTAGTTAAATGTATTCTCAGAGTATAAAGCTAAAAGCTCTGAATATGAATTATTAATTAAAATTATTTCTCTGAACCATCCGTATATATTTTTTGAGGTGTTTTGATAACAAAATATTTAGTAATGTATTTACATTTCAATAATAAGGCCTTAAAGTAGACACTCTTTATACTTTACTTGATAGTTATCCTATGTCCTTTTTGGGAGTCAATATATCTTTGTACTAAATTTCATCAAAATCGGTACAGTAAAGCTTAACTAAACACACGACAGAGCTATCTTAGATTTTATAATATTAGTAATTTGCTGAATAAACGGCAACATATTGTTTGTAACTAGTAAAGGAACTCAAGTAGTAGGGTAAACCAAATCCTGTATAATTATTAAATAAAAACTCTACAGCGTGATGGACTTAACGTTATATGAGATAAAATGTAAACCTTGGTGTAAATAAATTAAATTGTAAATCGAGAAAAAAAAAGATATGGACATAAAGCCTATAGACATCTTGAAATTTGTGATAAAAAAAAAACAAATCCTATAGATGTTTATCTATTACATTATATCCTTCCCAAATGAATTGTCCTACCTATTCCCACGTTGTCCTACATAATGGTACATAACCCTATATAACGGACTCTGTTTAACACGTATATCCCAATGCGGACACCGAGCAAACCACACGACCACGAAATAAATCTCAGCAAATATACGGATCCACAATACAATATGTCCGAATTCTTGTACACATCCGAGAAATCTATTTTGAGCCTTATATATTAGCAGTCACAAGGTCCAAAGGCGCCGCCTCAGATTGACGACCATACAAATTAAGCAATACTTGGCGTATCTACGACGATTTGACTCGAAGCAAAGGAGAGCTCAAGTATTCTACACTAAAAGCAATTCCACTATTTCAACATTAAAACCCGGCGTTTTACAATTATTACTTTGCCTTTGGCCATCCTAGCGATTCGATAAAGAAATTCTCAACAAGTCCTACCGTTAATTAAATGATGTAGCATAAAGTTTAAATATAAGTAAGCTTACTACAGCTAGTAGTTACTACATTAGACTCTAAACTCTATTAGTGATTTTTATTATCTTTACTTATTGGCGTAAATAATTATATTATGTTGTCGGAACTAGGATTGTTATTTGTTATAATTTCAGATTTTGTTTAAAGTGTGAAACAAACACAACTTTTATTTGCATATAACTAAATACAACTAGAAGTTACTGAAGTTTTACACTTACTCGTAAACCGAAATGAGTTAGCTTTATATATACGTAATATCTTAATGCTTCAAAAGATAAAAAATTTGTAAATCTCTCTTTTTAGGTTTCCCCCACCGAAAGGGTAAAAACAGAATCTTATTATTATTAGTAGTAGGGTACCGTTTTTATCCTTTGGAAAGACATATGTGTCTTAAGGCTTCAATGTCTGTCTGTCTCCAGGCTGTATCTCAAGAATGGTAATAGCTAGAGAGTTGAAATTTTCACAGAATATTCTGTATAACATAAAAGATTTTTTAATAAAAAAAAATATTTAAGAATGGCTCCAGTGAATCTAATATTTTTTTTGCTATTTCTTTCCTTAATAATAGATTGATAAATTCCACATGCTGGTTATCAGTTGCTAGGCAGAGCGGTTTGAGGCACCGGCTTAAGTTCGGATGGGTGGGTTCAAATCCCACGCCTCTTTTATCTTTTATATCTTTTTTTACGGATTTAAAACTTTTTTGTATTTCAAAATTTTCAGAAATACGTTTTCCCGATTTTTTGCTCTGTACTGGTACGGAACCCTTCATGCGCGAGTCCAACTCACTTTTCGGCCCTTTTTTTTATTTTTGGCTTTGATACGAGCCTTTTGTGCAAAAGCAATTGTCAATACACAGCCTGCTTTGAGGAATTAAATGAAAATAAAATGAAAAATCATAAAGAGACTTCTTTCTAAATATTATGAAGGCGAGTTTTAATATTAAAGATTTAATAAATTACGGAGACTGTGTATATAAATATCAAGAAACGGCTTTAGAAACTGATGATGGTTGCCAACTTTCAGAATTTCCTCAGCTTTTGAAATGAAATCTGAGCTTTCGAAAATAACTTTTCAGAATAATGACTCTGCGCAATGTTACTAACACGCAACAGCTTTTGTTTTGAAGTATGAATATAATCGAGTCTAATTAATTATTTTCTTTCAACTTTCGTAATAAAATTAACTAAATGAAAATAATATTTAGTTAAAATAAGTAAACTAGATGACGTCCTTGAGTCCGTTGCGCCGAAGTTGGTTTATCGCGCGGGAGTCATGAATTTTTTGGGATAAACAGAATCTTATGTATTTCTCCGGTACTCAAAGTATCTCCTTACCAAATTTCAACAAAATCTCACATACAGACAGACACACTTTCGTATTTTTATTATTAGTATAGTATGGAAGTAAAAACCTCATGAAAAATTCTTTATAAAATGTAGACTAACTACTACCCTAAATCTAGGCTATCATCTCAACACTTTTCCCAGTTCCAACTCTATATTTAAACTCAATCGATAACATCTGAAGGGTAAAGGCGAACTTTAACCCCCCACCTGTTACAACTTGTAACGCAGCCTAATTGTTCTAGGTCTAGATCTATATTTAGACGTAGTACAATTAGGCTGTTCTATAACAGAAGTTCTAAGAGACATTCAAACAGTTTCAAGTAGTTACATTGTTTCGGGTTTAATTTTTTCAATCCGAGAGACCGACTGACAAATGAAGACATAAGTGGTAGAAGCGAATAACTAACACTTTACAACCTTGGAGTAAATACTCATTTTTTACCATAAAATTTTGATGAATTTTGTAATAATTTTATTAGATAAATTAAAAATGTATCTATTTTATTTTCTAGCTTGTTTATCACATCCACATTATTTTAATTTTTCTGGTCCTAAAGCCTCTATGTACGAAACCCGCTTCTTCCACTTATGTCTTTAAATGATATCTTGATAGTAAAGTTTCAGTCAGTAACTCAGACAAGATTTTTAACATTTTATTTTACAAAAAAAAAACAGTACGATAGCAACTTGCGAGTAGTGTACAAAATATGAAAAAAAAAATATCTGTCCAGATAATCCAGGAATTGCCGGTCACTGAACAGAGCAAAAATATTTTATAGACCACGTGTATTTTTTACTTGTGTGATTTGCTGCCACCTTCCTCGAACTTATCCATAAAAAAATGTGTTAAAAGTTTCTTTTTGTTCCGTAACAACATTTCAGTTATATCAAAGTAAAAACAAATTTAGCAAAACACGCAAATTAATAATATTATGATGAAATTGCTCAAATGTGAAGCTACAATTTATAAACCGCATTTATAAAAAGCCGCAGAAGTTAAAGCTATTTAAACTTTGAAACTGAGCTGTACGGGTACGGAGGCGAGGCTACGCTTTTCGATGCGTTGCGTCAACGACATGAAATAACGCAATCTACGCCGCTTATAGGCTTTTCAGTTCCGAGCGATAACACAACGCAAAATGGATATGCTGCGCTACGACAACAATTCGCCGTTCCTACTAGTTTGTCTTCTGTGCATCGTATTGTTGAATCATCGAATTAAACACACGTTACGCGAAAAAACAACGCTTCGTAATTCGTAAAAAGACAATATACGATATAATATCTGAGGACGGGTTTCGCTGCGTCAGCGCGCCGAAACCTTGTAGCTGCAATGTGGCCACGCTAGTACTTAAAGGAAAGTTTTTAATGTAAATAATGTTCCCTTTTGGTACTCTTTAAAGGTGAAGAAGTTTCATAAAGTTATGAAGCTGTCGATTGTTTGTTTTTATATGAATTAGTTTTAAACTTCCCATGCTAATATTATGAAGTCGAAAGTGTGACATTCTTTTATCCACTACGCTTATTATCGTCAAAGCAATTTAAATATATATAAAATATTAGCAATATAAAATTATTAATTTATTACCATTATCAGAATAAAAAACAATTTATAATATAACTAAGTTTTTATAGAATAATGTGTAAATGAATAGCTTGAGCTTAGCTTTTTGTAATTATATATAATATGTTTCCATATTCCACAGGATAGATTCGATTCAAAACTAATGCAAAGCAAAGCCGTTGCGGGTTTATTGCGAGCGTGCTTGAAAGTGCGGCAGAAAGATCACAGTGTTATAAAGAAAATCTGTTTGACGTTGCTCCTTGAGAGTATAAAACAGATGATCTTCATTTAATATCATACCTTTTTACTTACTTTATATTTTATGTTACATCTGGTCGAATAATATTTTTTTGCTGCGGCGACACGGCAGCGTTAAATACAAATACAATATAATATACATAAAGTACGGTCAGAAAATGTATTTTGAAACGCAACGTTGACGTTGCGACAACGCCACTAAAATATGCTTATAATCTGAGAGCTGATAGCTAATTTTAAGTAGGTATTTGAGGCAACCTTGTCATATAACTGACAGACCTGGCTAATGAGAAGAGAGGCCTGCCCTATCTTTTACCTAAAGTAAAAAAAAATCCTAAAACATATTTGAGGCAATATGTATTTTTATATGTTGTATGTGAATATTTAAAGAATAGGAAAAATGATAAACCAGATGATTTGCTGTGATAATAAACGTTTCATGCTAAGCTTGCTGCTACAAAGTCAAGGTACTATTAGAAGCGATGTACCAGGCTAGCATAGACGTTCAACAGGTGGGCAGCACCGCACCGGCACTTAAGCTGTATCATGGCTACAGCAAACAAACCCACACAAATTGCCATGAAGCTTCACATCCACTAACTGTTGTTTTGTTAATGCTTTTGCTAACTAGGCTTAACTGCTTTATGACATTTGCTAGCTTTTAATGCCATTTCAAGCTGTTATAGCTTAAGCTTTACTCACCAGCTAATTAAACTAGTGTTATTAATATTTGGCTGTTAATAAACTATTTCAGCTATTATCAAGAAACTTTTTTAAACAATAATTTCTGACATAATTATTTTATAATTACACAGTATTTTACGTGATGTTAAGATGAGCAAACAAAATTTCAAATTATCAGACAAATGGAATTATTAACAAAACTTTGCGAGTGACGTAATAGTTTTCAGTAAAATATGTCTGTTTTGCGGCAAAACGTGAACCGCTTACTAAAACACAAAGTTAAACAGTTTATGTGAGAACTTTAATTGAAAATGTGTCAAAGGATCATGCATAAGGCTTTGAAAAGGTAGTTCACAAGAAGAATTAGATCATGAAAAGACTCCTAAGTCTTTGAATCAACTTGTGTGCTTTATAAACCATAGCTGTGGTCCTTGTGGAAATATTTTTCTTCCCCGTGCCGAGTTTTAAAGCGTTATGAAAATAAAAGCTGGCGATTCTATATTAAATGTATATACTAATTAATATTTCACTCCCCGTTAAAGGTAATCAAATCCGGTTGTGGTCTGTTAAAAAACTATTTTAACTATTATTATAAATGAGACCTTTTCCATTTAATGAAGCTCTTTGTTTCAAAGAATTTTAAGGAAAAGAATCCAGAGCAATAAAATTCCTTACGAGCAATCGCTTAGTTAAATACTTTATTCCAAAGCTAACATCACTAATTTTAGATTTTAATCAAAGAGGTAAAGCCTTCGGCGAGGCTATAGTTTCACAGAAAGCAATCAAATTAACGGGAAAAATATTTTCATTTGAAGATGAAACTTCAAAGGGTTAGTTAAAAAGGTTAAAGAAGTTAAGCGTTTCCATGTAAAGTGCTGATTGCTAATTATATTTTTTCTCTTTGTGAGCGGAGGGAATAAAACGTAAAGGAATTGTTTGTTCAATAAAGGGCTGGCTCGAGATGAAAGTTTCTCTGAATACAGACGATAGAATGCATTGTTCGAATTGGAACAAAAATGCAGCAAAGGTGTTTGATGTTTTGCCTTATTTCCTGTACGGCTTTAATTTTTTTATTGCTTTCTTATTATTCTACGTGTGGTCTGCTAATGTATATTGTAACGATCTAAGAGCTTTAGCTGCGTCGGAATAAACGCGCGACTCAGAATAGACTCGCGTCAAATCGAAAAGTCTTGTCACAAATTTTCATTGCTATACCACCAGCTATTTAATTGTAAGTTATAGGAAAGTGCTGTATGCAATACACACCTGTAGCCAATTCAAATAATGTGAATTTATAAACGCGTTTTCACGAAGTATTTTGTGTTTTTTTAAGCATTAGTAGCGTCGCTACGTTTGTCTAATTCTGCTGACTGTCATATTTACAGTAGAGCTTAAGATCACTTTATTGTAATAAATCTCTAAAGTATACACGTATTCAGGTGCTCGCATACTTGTCTACACCGTATTTTAGCGTTAGTAATACATTACAATGTGTTACTTCGCAAGTCGTACACCCCGCTGTACGACGTACGCGCCGCAGTTCGTAAAGAGAATGAACATCAATAAATGCGGCATCAACGACGCGTGTGAGGGCATTCCTTTAGAGGGTTTTAACAAATGAGCCAGGGCTAACGACGTGACGGGACGGCGTGTGTAAAAAATACCATCATATATTATTATTGTATATCATAAACCGAGTGATAAATACGCGTCTGACCTTTATACTACTAAATATAGCGGCATGGCCTGGACTTTTTATATTGCTTTACATAAGTTATACACAGCTTTCACACCGATTTTAGTGATAGCGATAGTTGAACATCTTTATAATAAATAGGATTGATAATGCTTTTTTATACAATAAAAAGGACGCTTCACACCACGTCAATCTGGCTCCGTGCTAAGTACCCGAGGGACTTGTGTTACAGGTACCAGGCAATGGAAATATATTCAATACTTTTATACTAACACATTATATATTTTTATAAATATTAATTCACATATTTAAAACACACCCATGACCCAGGAACATTGAAAAACTTTTTGTTCCGTCGGCGGGATTTGAACCCGTGACCCCCGGCGTGAGCTACCAAAGCGCTCAACCACTGCGCCACAGAGGTCGTATACAAGCGCTTTCTCGAACACTTGTTCTTCAAACGCAACGAACTAAAGACATTCTTCTGCGTTTTCCTAGTATTCTTTGTTTCTTATAAAATTATATCGGCGACAAGAATTCGGTAGGCCATATTTCTACGTGAAATCCTTAATATGAAACCCGATGTAACACAGAGAATAAGCAAGTATAATATTCGCCCGAGCTAAAATCCCGCTCTGGAACTTTTATCGGGATGTAGCTACTTTAAAAAAAGTAATTTTGCTCTTTTTACAAACACGACAGCGAAACATCCCACTAAAAGCGATTGCAATTTAACGTTGCGACAATGTCTAAGTATTTTCAATGTAGTATTTTCTAAGAGAGATAATTATCGTTTCAGCAGTAGCTCAATATTTTGCTCTACATTATTTATTTTTGGTCTGTAGAGATATTCAAAAGAGAAATAAATCTTGCGAACATTTTTATCCCCTTGGGGGTACACCAATTTTCCGCGGCCATAATAAAGCGGATACCTACTTTGTAACATCTACCTGCATGACAAATTTCCGCCCAATTCATCCAGTGGTTTAGGCTGTGTGTTGAAGATCTCTGTGTCGGTCGGTCGGTCAGTCAGTCTTCTGTATGTTACATGTAATTAGCTTTATAACATTGTTAAAAATATGAATTCATAAGTAAAACAAGCTGGTTTCTAAGCGACAAACTAACAATAAATTTGCTGAGGCTAACAGAAACCCATCCGGGAAACGATACGAGTGGGAAAAGAAAGATCGTATATAAAAAACAACTTCGTGGTAATTGAATTCTAATTTTTATTAATTAAGTCTTACAAAGACTAGAAATTAATTAAGTATATTTTTCATCTTCTTACGTTAGTGTCGTATACGATTAAGTGAGTAATTATTTATTATTATGTTAATTTTTGAGAGAAACATCGATGCTTTTGTCTCTGTGATGACGCGTTTCTTAACGAGTGCTCACCAAATAAATACTTAGAATTTAAATTAAATTTTGAAAAGAAAAAATCTCTCTTTGACAATAAATAAGTACAATCAGCGAAGTTGAAACTAAGACTGATAGTGTATCCAAATAATTTGATCAGGCTATGTCAAACTCAGCTGATGGATCACGACTCATGGAATTGCCATATTCCGACCAACTGACGTAGCTCCGTCTACTGGCTCTGTTTCAAGTTCCACCATGGTACATATTGATAAAAAATATTTTTTATAATAGACCTATTTCACCGGTTACTTATAAACCTATTATATCCAAACACTATCTGTCAAATAAAGTTACGGATAGACTATCTATAAGCGGAG